>JAHWFO010024946.1:771708-789890 GCA_023313115.1 Rhysida immarginata | reverse complement strand
ACAATTTTTTCCCCATTATAAGGAGATAAATTCATTTCAAATTTAATGGTTAATTTTAATTTACGCATAACCTCGATAACCTCATCAACTGTTGTAGGAGATACATAAAAACTTGAACTAATATTTGCAAACTGGACATTATCAACGTCATTGACAGTAGCATGCGAATTACTAGTTGAAACAGGTAAAAGAGCCTGAAGAAATTCAGATAGATCATCCCGATTCGCTGCGTCAAGATTATCAAACGGGAGATTAAAAGGCATCTTATCTGATGCAAGACCTTTCAAAACCTGACACTTATCTTTTTTCGATCTAATCCGGGCAAAAAGCTCGTCAGAATAGATCTGTTTAGTCTTCTTAATTTTGGCTCGCAATTTGTTGAGGAATTCCTTAAAAAGCTTAACATTCATTACTGTAGGGTGTCGCCGCGACTTCAACTAAAGCTTGTTTTTAAATTGAATATCACGCAAAAGAGAGAAAGTGACCCAGGGCTTCCTAGGATGAACTGTAGACTTTGAATAATTCGAGGGCGTATAATATGGTAAATATCGATCGAACCCTAAACGGACTTGATTTAAAAATACATCAGCCATAAAATTAACATCGCGAATATTGGTTAATAGGCTTTGCCAATCAGTAAGGGTGAAGTAGGACTCTAGCATAGCCACACGATAACTGGAGATCAAACGCTTACGATTGACAGAACGGGTATTAGAATATACACAACCATAATTGGAAAATGATCAGTAATATGCAGATCCAGTACGGAACTATACACAGGCAAAGATGAGGCAAAACAAGCATCGATAGCTTAGTATTTCTGATGGAAGAGAGAAAAATGCGTATGAGCAGAGAACGAAGGCAGATCTCCTGCACGGGTAATTGGATCCATGATATAATGAATGTTAGATGGGGGTGAATTAAAATCTACATTGAAATCACCTGCGAGGACCGTTTGATACCCCATTTTCTGATAATGGAGATGTTCAGACAAAAAGGATCCTAAATTTTTTAAAGAACCAGAAGGTGGACGATAGAACGCCAAAATAATCAAATTTGATTTGATTAGAACTGTCAAAACTTCAAAGTCATCCGTGATACAGGAACTTAAATCAAATGTATTAAATGTCAACTGTAGGGATATATAAATACTAACTCCACCTCCTCTTCGGTCAGCACGACAAATCGACACAGATTTATAACCATTAAGAGAGGGAGCAGTAGCAGGTTCTTTTAATCATGTTTCGGTAAAAATTAGAATTTTAAACTCTAATTGTATCAACTCAAGATTTAATAAAATACATTCTAAGTTAGCTACGAGTATTTAGGACTAAAATTGATAAACCAGATTTACGGATATTGGTGGGTAGCTTTAGCAGTTTACCGTTGACTTCCTCCAAAGGGGTGGGATTTATAAAAGTCGACATATAATAGATCTAAATCAAGCCACTAATGACAAAGTTACTAATGAAATAACGCAAAAATAAAAAACAACAAAAAATTACAATTACGTACCAAAAACAAAAAACAAATTGTTGCAAAACAAAAAATAGCTATAAAAAATAAGCAATAAAAGTAAATAAAAGCAAGTAAGCAAATCATTAAATTACCAGGTAATAAGAGAAACAATAGTAAATAACTCAGGATCAAGTGCCTAAATATCACATTAAGGCAAGGATGCGTATTAAACAAAAGTCGAGAATTAAAAAATTAAATAAAAAACAAAACAAGTAAATTGATTGAAAAGTTGATCAATTGATCATTGGTATACAGGGTATTAACAGATCTAATGGAGATCAGCATGTTTAGTACGTCTAATTTTGCTATTAGAATCTTTAATAAAAATAGAGCCACTGAAACTCCAAACAGAGCTTTTGCTTCGCGAAGCAACTTATACCTCAGCAGTAAGGTCCTCCATAATCGAGAAACGTTCTTTTGGCAGCCGAGTTTTCAGCTTACTGCGATTTTTTATCACCAAGTCTCGGGTCAAATATGTACAGAATCGCACAATTAACGGACGAGGATTTACTGTGGCACGAGGTCCCAGCCGATGAGCAGCAACAATGTTCGTGGAATTGACGGTCACGTCTAAATTTTCGAGAAAAAATGTTGGTAACACATACAACAACACCTCGGATGGCTGCTCAGCTAAACCAAAAATGCGAACATTGGCTCGTCTCGAGTGCTGTTCTAAGTTGTCTAACTCATCGGAGAGCAAATCGATTCTATAGCTGCCATCGAGATAAAGTTCACTATGCAGTCTTTCAACATCATTTTGCAGAGAATTACATTTATTATTAAGGGTTTTTAGTAGGGTTTTCAACTCTGTTAATTCCATATTAACGGATTTTAAACTATTATTCATTTCAGAAAGCTTTTTATCAAATGATTCGAGGAATTTGTCGAAAAACTTACTTGAGAAAAGTTCCCAAAAGTCAGGTCTTTCGAAGACAGCCAAAATAGACGACTCGATCGAGGACTGTGAAGAATCATTTTGTGAAACCTTCGAGGTTGGAGGACGTTTCGTTGTTTGCAGAACGGGTAGAAGATGGCTTCGTCGATGTGGTCTGTTTTTTTATCCGACATTGTAGCACAAATTAATCACTGGACATAAATAGCTGACGATATACCGCTACAACATCACTCATTTATAAAAAATACTCAACATATGTCAGTAAATGTGAATCCTGAAAGTGACTCTCCCACCGAGTAGAAAATGGCATAATCCATCAATAATAAAGAGTTATTCTTCAGCTATAATTCCCTGAAATTTATTGAAATAAATTCATAATTAACATCCAGAGATGATAGGCACTTAAAAAGAGTAGAAGGAGATCCATAAGAGTAATAAACCTCAGATTTGCTTACACGCAAAAAAAAAACAAAAACTAGAGAGAGAACATAACATGTTTAATTTTTTATAACAATTTTGCTGATTTTTGAGAAATTTTGTGTGTAATCGTATTATTGCTAACATTTGTAAATTAATTAAGTTTTTCTTAATTTTAGTAGCACGTTTTTTTTCTTTCACCCATGGCGCGAAGCCGCGGGTAACCAACTAGTAAACAAGAAATTAATCCTCCCGAGGAAGGTATAGGAAAGTAGCGGAAGCCCTGAGATAATCCATTTTTATCCTTTTATCTCACTTTTTAACCCCCCCTACCCAATTTTTTAAATCAAGAAATTGATTTTCTCGAACGTAGTATTTAGAAAGTGTAAAAGAGCTCTCTATCTTCTTTCGTTTCTCATCATTTCCGATCGAATGATATATGATATGCCATATGTTGCCATACTTCTAAAGAACAAGTAACTGCCACTCCCACAATTCCGAACCCAGTGGGACAATTTGGCCCAAACTTCATAGTAATGTTGATCTTGCATAACGAATTTCACTCCTTTATATGCATAAATACGCGTAGACCTTTTGGCCCCCTCTAATTTCCGCCCCCTAAACTCCGACCCCAGTGGGCCAATCAAAACCAAACTAAATAGTGAGGTGCACATGCCATAGTAAGCTACATTCCGAATTTCAACCTTCTACCTCAAAAAATGCGGAAACTATGAAGGGTACGGACTGACAGACAGACGGAAATTGTGAAAACATTAAGTAGCTCCATTCTTCCGCTACTTACAAAGGAAAGCACTTGAACCATGGCTCAGTTGCATTACGAACAACTCAATGAGCTTTCAATCCCTTGCCGTCTCTCTAAAGCTGAGCACACGATCCTTTTCGAAAAGGTGGTCACTTCTGAATTCCCTTTAAGGAAATGCCCAAAACTTGTTCTTCGTCACTAAATATGACGCAATCGTTGGGAGGAACTACGTCGTACCGTGGGTTGAGCCTTACGCCACGGCCAGTTGTCAGCCAAGGTTTTTTTACTAGGTTGACCGAAATTCCCTCGACCCACCATAGAACCTCCGGCAAAATAAATATTTAAAAAAAAAACCCAGTTAATTCACGATAAACCAACAAGAATATCGATAACAAGCAGCTCACCTCTTGCGTGTTGGAAGTAGCTATTCGGCGGATACATTCGAATATTTCTAAAATAGTTTTAAACAGCGGCCGGTCAGCTTCCTCGTGAAAACGATGACGGCACATCTTGAATCCTGGAGACTGAGCAGCTACCGCGAACATAGTGACGACATCGTAGCCAAAAACCAGATAATTCCTACGGTGCCTTTTGGAAACGGGAAGGACGCACTAGGACTAGATAAGTATCTCGACAACCCTGGATTTCCAATTCAAACCAGAAAGGAAATAACCTACTCTTTGGAAACTAATGAAATAATCTACCCGAAATACGCGACTAGTTAAAAATTTTTTTTTTAAGTACGTTACAAGATATAAATGTGAAGCCCTTGCTAGTTTACCATTCAGAGAATACCAGAGCATTCAAGACGAACAATGTCATCAAGTCAAAATTGCCTGGTTTGTGGAGAGTCAATCAGAAAGCCTGAGTAACCCAGTCCATTTTCAAACATTGGATCCTGGTGTCTTCGCACTAAGCGTCAAAAATACTTACAGGATAACAATTTGGAGCTAAAAACTTTGATGAAAAATAGGAAAGAAAATCCCACAGCCTGGGATCGAACCAGGAACCTTCTGCTCACCATGCAGATGCGCCAGCCAATTGCGCCACTGCGGACATGGAAGCATTACGCTATCTACATGCCCTATCTAATCATTATTCTTTAACGATTATTACGCCAGTAGGAAATATAGTCCCAGCCTGAGAACTGAGTACTACTCCAGCCAGCCCAAAGGGAATGTAGATAGCGTAATGCTTCCATGTCCGCAGTGGCGCAATTGGCTGGCGCATCTGCATGGTGAGCAGAAGGTTCTTGGTTCGATCCCAGGTTGTGGAATTTTCTTTCCTATTTTTCATCAATAATTTAAACATCTGAGGTAAGCGTGTATAAAAATCCTCATAGACCATCTAATCATTATTCCTTAAAAACTTTGCTTACCCTTGACAATGCTCCTGGCCACCCCAAAGATCTGGAGTTTGCAATGGCGTTGGATTTCAACTTCATGAAGATCCAATATCTTCCTCCCAACACAACACATATCCTGTAGCGCATGGATCAGCAGCATTCCCAACTTCAAGAAGCTTTACACAAGAAGTCTCTTCAGGAGGTGCTTTTAAGTGTGCCAGTTTTCATCTGATATGACTGTCTTCAAAATTCTGGAAGGATAAATTCGACATCGTGGAAGCAATCAGACTGTTTCAGGAGGCTTAGTCTGAAGTCACTCAAAGGACCTTCAGTTCAGCATGGACGAAACTGCTTCTTGCTTTCACACAGGGAGAAACAGTAAATGACAATGATATGATGGAAAACATCGTTTCCACAGCCGATGACCTGGAATTGAAGGTGGAAGAGGAGGACTTGGTGGAGCTGGGTGGAGGAGAAGGACATCAGGATGAGCTCATCACTGAAGAAATGCTAACCTTCCTGGAGTAGGATCACAAAGAATTAGAGAAGATGACTTCAGGGGAAGAGGAGACTAATGACTATTCTGGAACCTATGACTACGACAGCCACTAAGGATCTTCTGAAGGAATAGGAAGAGGTCCAGTCCATACTCAAAGACAACTACCCTAATCAAGCTCATTCTAAAGAGTGGGCGACCTTTACAACGACAAGGCCATGCAGTACTTCCTCAAAAACAGGGAGCGATAGGACACCTTTTTCAAACCTGCAACTGTCTAAAAATCAAGGGGCAATGAAAGCAATGATAGCTTTTTATGTTTCATCACTAGCTGGAGAACTCAGACTGGAGTCTCAGACTTTGAGACAGAAGGAGATGAAATTTTATAAAATGCATATAAAAATAGGCCTTAAAAACATTGGAAACATTAAATTTGTTGAGTGTTCTTTTTTCTTTTTAAGGAGTTTGTCGCCAATTTTTTTTGTCTCAAGAACGAATTAAACTCTTTTTCATAGGTTATTATATAAAATTGAGTCTAGCAAAATGATCTTCGATTAATAACGAATTAAGTTTGTTATGTGAGACACCACTGTATAAGTAAGGACACAGAAAAATTCTTAGAATTAATACAGTAAATATTCAGTTTGGAAAAACGAAAGAATTCTTTAAAATGCTCGTACAGGAATTTTGTGTAAAATTGGGATTGGCCAGGAAAATTTAACATTGCATTCCTAAATTTTTAGAATATCAAAGAAAGGCTATGAGTATTGAATTAATTTTGTCTATATTAAAAATACTTTATACGAGGGTAGCCCAGAAAGTAATGCACCACAATTTTTTCCTCCGTCCCCAACAATGGTACGAATACGAAATTTGAGATATGCATTTTTTGAAATTATCGGAGTGCGCGCGCAAAGTTTCCGTTTCTTCCGACAGATAGTGTACGTGCAGCAATGGAACAACATGGGGTCTGTAAGTGATGTACGTTACAAAAAGCGTGTCGTCATTGAATTTATTACTGCAGAGCAAGAAGCGGTTGGAAACATTCACAAACGTTTATGTGCAGTTTATGGAGCATCAGCAGTCGACAGAAGTACGGTTAGTCGCTGGGCACAGAGGGTGAGGCCATCAGAAAGTGGTTCGGCGGAGCTCCAAGATTTGCCGCGTCGGCTGTCACACATGACATCACGAAACCGGGTTGGATAGTATTACCCCATCCACCCTACAGCCCTGACCTAGCGCCCTCAGACTTTTACTTGTTTGGGCCATGGAAGAATGCCATTCGTGGAAGACATTTTGAGGTTGACGAAGAGGTGATTCGCACAGTGAAGACATGGCTGCGTGAACATAACAAGGACTGGTACCGACAGGGCATACACGCCCTTGTGTCTCGCTGAACGGGACGGAGATTATGTGGCAATTAAGGGAGTGTAGAAGAAAAATCGTTCTTTCATGTGTATGAGTTTCATTGTGTTCAATAAAAAATTGTTGAAGAAAAAAATTGAGGTGAGTTACTTTCTGAGCTACCCTCGTAGACGGATTGAGAAAGTTGAGGAACTCTGTTTGCAACTCCATCAACATCCCTCTTCAGCATGTAATTGTTACAATAGTGTTGTATTCATTCGTAGAGCGTCGAATCGTGTCCTGAATGTGTTTGTTCATATTGACAGTATTAGTTTTTGCAGCAAGGATTGCCCTCTCACACATTCAGTTGTGATCTGTATAATTTTCTATACAGGGTGCGTTCACAAAGTTTCAAGATTGATTTTTTCCTGAGTAGGTGAGGGCGCGCAGACAGATTCCACAGATAGGGTGAAGTAGTGAGGGGTGTCAGCTAACCGACAGCACCAGCGGCATTTACTTCCGAGACGCTGGAGTGAGTAGATCGCTAGTGGGGTGAGGGCGTGTCAGTGACCCCCGTCGAAAACTCGGGAAGTGCGTCAAAACTGCAGAGTCGAAAATGCTCCGGCGTTTGTAGGATCGAGTCCGCCGCGTCCGCCAGGAGATCAAAGACATTAATTTAATAAGATGAATAAGATAACAGTTAAACAAGATTCCCCATGAATGTAAATATACGCAAACATTTTCTATATCCCTCCCTTGTCTACTCCCTCAATGCTGCTCCCTATTATCATCTCCTCTCTTATTACGGATGGACAAAGTTTTCACCAGGACAATGCGCCATTTCACACGTCGCTCGCCGCCGGCGAAGTTTTGGCCAAGTTCAACGTGGCAACACTGCCCCAGCCACCCTACAGCCCTGACCTAGCGCCCAGCGACTTCTTTCTGTTCCCCCGAATTAAAGGAAGCGATTCGACAGAATTCTAGCGGTCCAGGCAGCTTCGGCGAGGTCCCTTGACAGCCTTCCGTGCGAAGAGTTCCAGGGAGCCTATGAACAATGGAAAAAACACTAGCAGCGTTGTGTTGATGCCCAAGAGTCATATTTCGAAGACATTTTAGTTCGCTGTACAAAAATGTTTAATAAATTTTTTGTTCTGAGATCTCCACTTTTGTTTTTTTTTTCATCATTGTGGTAGTATTACGCAGCTACGTGTTAAATTTCAACTCTATAACTTCCTAGTTGCATTTTAAAACCGGACACATACATAGATAGAGTACATACAAACATTGTGCTTTATATTTATAGATAAGGTTTTCAAATTGGGTCATTCTCTTTGAAACACCCTGTATATGTATTGAAAATTGCTTTATTTTTTTCAATGGAATATATATTTTAGAATTTTTTGATTAAAATCGTCTTGAAATTATTTAAAGTGTTCATGACGAATTTTAAACTCGAAGATACTTTAACGAAAGGGAAAAACGTTTTATTTAAATAGTTAACCTGATTAAATTATCATATAATGCGCGTGTTAAAAAATACTTCGCTATTGAGAAATTCCACCTTAGTCTTGATTTCTTTTATTTAAGCGTGGATTTGTTGTAATTTATTCTAATTTTTTGAACAAGGACGGTTTGAACACCACAAAGTGCCTTTAGCAGTTACCACTTGAAGTGCAGAATAAAAATCTCCATGGATGCGCATAAAAGGTGAAACATGAGCATCGGTGCGTCGGAGCGAAAATAAAAGTGTTTTAGAAAAATCGAAGAAGGGCCAGAGCAAAATGAAGGGAGAGGAAAACAAGATTCGAATCCATTTAAAAGGCGCTCGCCTATTTTGGGGCTGGCACTAAAACTTCTCTCATGCTTTGGTCAAGGGCAAAGCTTGTGGAGCGCAGCGGAGCGAATGAGGCAGCACGAGCCGTTAGCACTAGGGCGGCAAGGGATTGGTGTTAGCTCGTGTGTCGCTCTATTGTCCACTTCTCAACCATTTAGACTCGGCGGTGAGACTTAATTTTCCGTAATTTTGGCTAATGCACGGGATTAAGCGTTGGAGTTTGATTTAATCTGTAATTTGGGCGAACAGCAAGAGGAAAGGGCGGAGCGTTTGGGGTCGCTTGGTCCGACGTCATCAAATATTCAGTGCCCTGCCGCACGCGCCATCCACACGGACCCCGCCCTGAGCCTCGGTGGCACGCGCCTGCCGTGTGGTTGTTACGTCACCCTCTTCCTCCTCCTCCCAACTCATTTCCCCTTTCTCCTCCGCAATGGCTGCACGAACCGTTGCACCACCCTCTCTCTCGCGCGCGCTTTATGCCACTCCATTTGCCTTTTGTCTCGTGATGTTTTTTCGTAGTTCTAACAAAACGATCTTGAGCAAGGGAATCGTGTTACGCTTTTATAAGAGAACAACGACGAGAAGATGTGCCGTTGAATTAAATGAAGCCTAGAGAAGAAGAATTAACTGAGAGGAAGTCGTCTGCCTATTTTACAAAGTATTCAATATTAAATTTTGGGCAGATACTTCAGTTAACATTTTTATACTTAAAATTTAATAGCAAATGAAACGTTAATACATTTTTTTCAAATACACAGATGACCACAAAAAATCTCACTGTACTTCAATTTTCATTTGCGCATTTCAGTCGCTACAAGAAACATCAATCTCCTTACTTCTGAAATTATATGAAATATCCATTGTTAAATACGCTATTCGTTTTGTTGCTTGAAATATAATTAATATTATTTTTTTAAATAATTATTCTATCACACTGAATTTTCAATTTAATATATCCATTCTTTATGTACGCTGTCAATGGCCTGTAGGATCAATACTTAACCAGAGAGAGAAAAGGCCTCTGCGATGAAAACTAATACATTGTTACATCATCATAGTTAGGGCGAATTTATGGCTTATTATTGGTTATTATACGAATAACAAGTCTTAAATTAGCCCTTCTAATGATGATGTAAGAATGTATGAAAATTCAATGCACAGGCCGTATTTCTCGATGGTCACTGTAGCCGACGAGAAAAACAGGCCTGGGCACTCAAAAGTCACCTGATCACTGTAGTCTAAGCAACAATCCAACCTTCATTGTTTCCAACAAACGAAAAAAATATTAATTGTTAAAATCGGAGATGCAGACAATGGAAGTTGGACTGTTGCTGAGACCACTATGTTCAGGTGACTTTTGAGTGCCCAAGCCTGTCTTTCTCGTTGGCTACGGGTGGTCACGCCCTAGCGCGGAAAAGTCACCTGATCATCTTAGTCCTATAACAATGTAACCTTCATTATTTCCATCTTGTATTTTAACAATCAGCAATTTTTCGTTTGTTGGAAACAATGAAGATTGGATTGTTGCTTGGACTAAGATGGTCAGGTGACTTTTCTGCGCCAGGGCCTATCTTTCTGGTCGGTTACGGCGTTGCTGAAGGGAGAGAAGTTCAGCGAATCATGTTTCAGATGGTGCAAAGATTGTTGTGCCATCAGCCTAGCGCAAGTTGTTCAAGCGCTTGCCACCAATCTGAATCCCGCCATTCTAGTTTTCTCTTGCTTTCATTATTATCCATTCTCCATAGATATTAGAGAGAATTGGAGAAAGAGAATCTTGTTCATCCTCACTTCACTTTTAGTTTCGATTTCTTATACACGGTAGCGCTGAACAATAAAATACACAAATACACAATAGGATAGGTGGTGTTGAATATTTTAAGATAAAGATATGATATGAATTCATTTATGCAATTTGAATAATACTTCTAATGAAATTTCCTGTTTAAAGCATATTTATTACAATGCTGCAAGAAAACAAAATAAGTTTTCTTCAACTGCACAACCAGTGCATCTGTCCCAAAAAAAAAGAGAACACCTTAATGAAAAAACACATTTAGTATCTAATGCATTTTTCTTATTTCCAGATCCGTTTGTACACTAGTAGGCATTGAATCATTTAATTTTGACATGTCCGTTGTATTGATTTCATCCTATGCAACTTGGATTGCTGCTTTCAAGTCTTGCGTACACGTTCCTAGAAAGCAATCCCCACATGTTCTCCGAGGCGAACGATTTAAATCAGATGAACGCGGTGATCAGTCCATTACATCAATTCCGTTCTATAGAAACCATTCTGATGTTGAAGCAGTAGCATGTACTGGGGCATTATCCTTCTATAATCGGAAGAAGGGACCTCGAATGGCATCCATAAACGATACCAAATATGTTTCGGGAATGTTTTGATAATATACGGCATTCAAGCGTTGAGAAATAAATGCAAGATTGGTCTTTTCTCCTCGTCCGAAAGCTCATCACACCCCCGCTTCCTGCTACGGTTTAAAGAAGCTGACCTCTGCTTTCCGCAGATCATCACAGTTATCTCCCCAATCGAGAATGAATTTTTTTCTCATCGTTCCAGATAACTCTGTCCGTCTTTAGTTCACTTTATGTGCTGTTGAGCCACATCATTCTTTTTTCAATTTGTGATGCATTGAGAGATGAATGCATTTCATTTTCTTGTGAATGAGATAGATGATCGCACAAGTTAGATTTTGATACTTGTATATGGTCTTGAGATGCAATGCTTCGTAAGTTGGTGTAAATACCTGCTTAATCTTTTGATGATAGCTCTTTATCCTCTTCTTGTGAGATTTGTGGTCTTCCAGATGATTTTCTGATCACGTGTGAAGGAAAAGACAACATGAAGAGATTTGTTCATTCTTCTGGAAATATTTGCTACTGAGTTATTTGCTTGATGGAAAGCTGTGGTTTCCCTTTCCTCAAAATCATTTAAGGAACGACCTCTTCCCATTTGTAGAGACAGTGATTTTGTATATGTATGCACTACAATGAACTCTTGTTATAACTTAAAGTAATATTAAGTAATATTTCTCATAATTACCTTGTCTTTGCTCCTAAAATTGAAAACTAAATAGGTGAGTGCATTTTTCATTAAGGTGTATTTTTGGGACAGCTGCCGAATGTTGCCCCGTGTTGCTACAATAATAAAAAGGATTTCTTTGTTAACTTGGCTGTGCATGTGTCGACAGCGACTTTGCAGGTGACTTCAGTATTTCGTTGGATAAATTTGATGGGGTGTAGTCGAAAAAAAAATTGTGCAGGATTATAATAAACAGGCTTTATACTGGTCTCACGTACAAAATTAAGCAGAGTGCGAAGAACGTGTCAGAATGAAAGGAGGGATAAGGCCAATAAAATTTGTAATTGGAATAAGCTGTTTCCCACTTAAAAGTCATTAGCTACAATAATTGTAGAATAAAGTAACTTTTCACAATATGGATCTAGGCCAAGAGACTTCCATGCAGAACTCTCAACGGGCTTGTTCGTCCGTAAAATCTGCTTCGTCCAGCAAACGGGTAACACCAGGTTGCGGTGAGAAGAATGAGCCGACCCTGATATGGATCCAATGCCTCTGTCGTAAGCCGCTAACGAGGAAGGACGGAGTGAAGCTAACATTAAATGCAAAGAAATGGAAAAACATTCATTAGAACTACTCCAATACCAAGAAACTTGCGCAAAATTAAATCAGAATTATTTAACGTCACTGCATATCTACCGGCAGGATGGGTATAGTATTGGACAATGAAGTAGATTAGGACGAGGTGTATTCCTCATCCTCTGGAATCGTGTTGATGCCACCAATAGGTAGGCTATTATTGCCTCTAGAGCCTATAGGTTGATTCGGAGTGGATATCTTCTCATCACCATGCATACATCCGGACGGGTGCATGCGAAAAAAGAATGTTCTTGCATAATATTTAAAGTTCAAAGATTTATCGTGTCTTCTAAGATTTAGATGCCGGTAATGACCTCCATTATTAAACGGGAAAATGTCCTGCTTCTTTCTGCCAACGAAATCACTCGCTTCTGACTTCGTATTTCGACCTCGCCGTTGACCCGGAGCTTTGCCTCCCACTGCCTTAACTCCATTTATTTTGGCTGCATAGGAATGACTAGGCCTCTTCTTGCCGGGCCATGGGTTGTACTAATGGTCCACCTTTGAAAAATCTCTTTCACTAATGTCATTAGCAAAATTCATGAAACAATTCTCACTTATCGACTTTGACAGGCGTTTCATCTCTTTTATGGAAACTCTGGCGAAAAGCATCAGATTTATAAGGAGAATTTTTCCGTCCCTTGGAACTTACTTCTAATCCTCTCTTGGAAGCAACATCATATTGACATCGACGGCGGCGGGGCTGGCGGGAAACTATGGAGCAGGAGCAATGCGAAACATCATCAAAAATCGGTGAGCTGGAGGCACTCTCCTCTAAACCTCCTTTGGTGCGCCTCCTTTTATTCAGCACATTCGGATTCTGAGGCGCACCTGCGCATTCCGTCCGCCAATTGCTTTTCTCTATTCTGTCCTCTCTCTCTTTACGGCGGTTCCATTTTGAGCCGGGGTGACCTTCTGCCGAGCTAACGGGCTTGTATTTCTCTGGCACGACGGCCTTGTCTCCTGCCGATACCCCGTTGGGCCTTCTGCTTTAATGGCCATGTTAGGTTTCCTCATTTGACGACATGACAACTGGAAAAAAATCATTAGAAAATATACTCATCGTCAAAAGAAAGTTGCACCCAGAAGGAATCGTCAGACTGAAAAGGAAATTAGTACTCACTAACAACAACAAGTGATTAAACAATGACCGTGGGTATGACAAAATTTATTGGTCAAAATACCAAAACCATTACAACTCTCAATAGGATGTTAGGCTGCCATTTTCTAATGCATTCTGCCACTCGTCGTAGCATGGAGTCCTACAAGCTCTTAACGTAGTCTTGACTCAGGTCATCCCATGCAGACTGATGCTTATAGCTCTTGCAGATCTTGTGCCAGTGGTGGAATCTTAACAGAACGTCCCATAACATCCAATAGGCTTTTTATGGTTGCAACTTTTTTATTACGATGAATGTACACGGTGTACAAAAAGTACGGGAACACTTTTAAAAATTAATTGTAGAAAAACAATTAGCAATAGAAAGTAAGAAAGTACATAATTTCAAAGATAGGATGGAAGTTTTATTTCATATCATACTTACACTTCACAAGCGTTCTATGTGAGATTATCGCGACAAATGCCAACGCGATAATCGAAATCTTGCCAAACACGGTCCAGCGGTTCCTCCGAGACTGTGGCTGTTTGCCTCTGCATTTTTCCGTTTGAGTTTGACACGATCACTTGGAAGGAAAAAAAAAACTTACATCCTTACTCTTGAAATTATGTATTTTCTTACTTTCTATCGCTAATCGTTTGTCTACAATAAATTTTTAAAAGTCTTCCCGTACTTTTTGTACGCCCTGTATTATTCAAATTGTAGCAGGGTGACCCAAACTTATCCAACATAATCGTTTAAGAACATTGTATGGTTCAAATGGAACAAAAATGTTTATAGAACGTTTTTTGTTCCATTTTATTTATTTATTTTATTTATTTATTTATTTATTTATTAAAGAAAAAAAAAATTAAGACACCACCGGGAACAGGTATGGCCAGTGACCGACAAGTAAGTACCCGGTGGATTACAGGAACAATAAACTAAAGAAATAAATACAAATTTACATGAATAATACAGGCAAAATCCAAAAAAAAAAAAAAAACAAAATGATAAAAACAATCCAATACCAGTGAAAGAAAATAAAAATAATACTTAAAAAACTTCAAAGAAATTAATGAAAAAAAACCAGAAAACAAATAATAAAAATAAAAAAAAAAACATTAAAAAAATGAATAAAATAAAAACAAAAAGGCCTGAAAACAAAAAACAATCGGCTAAAAATAATTAATAATGGGTTGACGATGAAATTATACTAAGATGTCAGAAAAAACAAACCGCTTTAAGCTCCGGCGAAAAGAAGAATACGGAGCAAGTACGCGAAGGTTTGAAGGTAGCGAGGCCCAAATTCTAATTCCAAAATGAGATATGCAGTTATTACGGTAATTTCAACATTTGAACCATACAATGTTCCTAAACAATTATGCTGGATACGTTTTGGTCACCGTGTATAGGAGCGACTAGTCAATAAGGAAATTATTTGACACTAAAGTAAGTTAAAGATATCCAATCAGCTACTGGTATAGTATCATCTTTGTTTTCAGCAGCTGATCGGATGGCGAATGCCCGTCCACATATTGCACGGAATGTTAAAAAAATTTTTTCAGCAGAAGACGTACAATTTCTTCCTTGGCCTGCTTATTCGCCGGATATGTCACCTGTTGATCCTCGTCCTACAGGTTCTACAGAAGAATTTTGGGCACGCATACAAACAATATGGAATGCTCTTCCTCAGGCAGACATTCAAAATATGTTTGACTCCATGCTACATCGTATAGAAGCATTTATTGCAGCGCGTGGTGGCTACACCAAATACTGATTTCGGACACTTAATATTGTTTTTTTTTTTGCTTTGAAACTCTAATCATTTATTTGTACCAATACAAGTCGTTTGTGTATTATATTTCATTTAATTCTGATGATTCCTTCATGGTGTTGCAATTTTTACAATCATGAGCTTAGAAAGTTGTTTTGTTATTATAAAATTTTTATTTAGTTATAAACATCTTGATATTTAGATGTTTCTCCCAAATACTTGAATTCTGTCGAATACATAAATTATTAACTGAGGAATTGGGCCATTTTTTTCTTAAGATACAGTGTACCAATGAAATTCTTACTAACCAAGCATTCTTAGGTATTCTTCAAATATTAAATTTGCACAACAGAATTAAAATTGTAATTACTACTCGTAATAGATGAAAATCTAAAACTGCATAAACAAGTCTTTATTTTCATCAACTGACTGCAAAACACATTTAAGACAGCAAGAAAACTATATGTATTATCTTCCAAAGGTTTGTAAAGATCGGTCACAGTTCGTATTATGCAAAGAAAATTTACGCGAGCATACTGAAAGGTAATGCCTCCTATATTTTTTGTTATAATGTTAATATAGTTCGGAATACCAGCTATCACTATTCTGCTCAGTTAACTTTCTGGCTTCACTGACACAAGTTACGTACATCTGCTGCCTGAGAGCTCAGAATTATATTCAGAAACATTGCGGCGCGCATAAAGCAAACAACTATAATAGTTTTTAACTGCAGAAAATGTGCTATCTCGAGATATTCATCGGAGATTGAATGGCGATCATTGTGTTGATATCAGACATAACCTCATACAGTGCGACGTTGATCTAGGTCTGCTCGTTCTCGTAATGAACCCGAGGCCAACGAGAGACAGGCCAGGACACTCAAAAATCACATGATCATCGGGGTCCGAGCAACAATCCATCCATCATTGTCTCCATCTTGGATTTTAACAATCAGTGGGGTTTTTCGTTTGTTGGCAACAATGAAGGATGGATTGTTGCTCAGACCCCAATGATCATGTGACTTTTGAGTGCCCTGGCCTGTCTCTCGTTGGCCTCGAATGAACCTGATGCAACTTTAAACTTGTGCGATAAACGGTGAGGCTCACCGGAATCATGTCAATAGAGAATTAGTTTTTTTTCGTTACGAGAAATTTTTCGTACGAAAACGAAAAAATTTGACGTCACTTCCGTTAAAGTTAGACGATTCTCGTACGTTACGAAAAAAATTCACGAAAAAATTTTTCGATCTAGTTGGCAAATGTAGTTTGTGTAACGAGATCCTTGTTCATGCGCAGTTTGTGCATAGCGAGAACATCCGGCCAAAAATCCTCCATCTTATTCTCTCGCTTATTCGAGTGCCTGTTTGTGTCTTGTTATCCGCCAACATGAGTCAGTTAGCAACCAGTTATCACCCTCAATGATCTATTTATGGAAAATGGAATCCCTCTGAGTACTTTTTACTCCGCCTAGAGTAATACAGTTGAATTTAGCCTCCTTGCTTTATTTCCTAACGTTAAAAAATATTCTCTTTCTGACACTAGATGGCGCCACTTGTACCCTAGTATTATACACAGCCCACTAGATTTATCTAGTTGGCTGTGTTTTATATCTCGTTGGTTGTTTCGATTGGCATTCGATACGAAAAAAACCCACAAGATTGCAGATTTGCCGTTAACGAGAAATTTTTGCACGAGCACACTGCTTGAATATCTCGTAACTGAATTCTCGTAACGAAAAAAAACTAACTCTCTAATGAATTCACTAGAGAGAATCGTTGCATAATTCCGGAACACGGGAGCGTGTGCAGGCAATAATTGCAAAATAGGGGCTCCAGAAAGTTTGTTCACGATGCGTCCTGTGAATGCTCTGTGGCGTATTTTATGTTCGCCACAAATTGTATTCTTTAATTTTATTTGGGAACCATTTCTGACAGCGATTTTAAAATTATGTATTGCTACTACGACTGAAAATGATTGTAATACGGAGCTAATCGTTGTAGTAAAATTGGTATCATTAATTTTCCTTTGTTGTAAGAAGTTTTTTTTATTTTTTGCTTTATTACGACATTGACAGTCAAGAAATGATTGTGGGCACGAATTTAGGATTTAATGTTTTATGCCAACTTCACGGAGAATTGGATGTCGCGTCGACATATTGGAACTTGACAATAGCAATTCTTGAAGTTGGAATATGATTATCAAACGCAGTCGTCTGATCATCGAGCGTCAACGTACTATTTGTGTAGTACAGCGAGTTTATTAAGTTTCTTGCTTATTGACCTTAATATTTCTCGCATGTTATAAGTTGTTTAATTGTTGTGGAACTATTTGTATTCCTTTTCGTGAGATGGACATAGCCAGAAAACGATTGGCGGCGGTGATTTTAGAGCAGGGATTTCTTAGTTTCGTAGTTTATTTTCGGTGGAGGAAGCTTGTACGACACTTACTTCGTTCGTTCCGGATGTCTCATGTCATGACTGTGTTGACAGTGGTAAGTCTATTGGTGCAAAATTAAATACGAACTTTGAACTGAAGGCTCTAAAATGCCGTAGTTGTTGTATCGAAGTGTTCCTTAGAGTTAAATCCCCTCTTTGACTGGTTTCATGAACTTTTATCAAGAGTTACCCAATAAACGGATTTTTTCCTACAATTAACATTAGTTAATTAATGAAAATAGGAAAGAATTTTTCTACTGCTCCAACCAGCCCTAAGGACATGAAGATAGAGTAATGCTTCCATGTCCACGGTGGCGCAATTGGTTGGCGCGTCAGCATGGTGAGCTGAAGGTTCGTGGTTCGAATCCAGGCTGTGGAATTTTTTCTTTCCTATTATTATTATTACCATCATTTTCGGGGTATAATACATAGGGAAAAAATAAAAGTTAAAAAAAATCAGTACTACTTATTTTAAAATGAAAATATTATTTAATATAAATATAATAAATGCAATGAAGATACAATTTAAAAATGTATATATACAGGGTGATTTACATCGAATGTAAAATACTTAAAGGGGGTATTA
>JAHWFO010024946.1:750554-771308 GCA_023313115.1 Rhysida immarginata | reverse complement strand
TAATACCCCCTTTAAGTATTTTACATTCGATGTAAATCACCCTGTATTTTGGAGGGGGGGGGGGGTCGGGAGGGACGATCAAAGTGGGGAAGGGGGTGCGTATTATACCCCCAAAAATTACTGTATTATTATTATTATTATTATTATTATTATTATTATTATTATTATAACGGTTATATCCCAATAGAGGATAAGTAGTTGAGATGAGAAAGAGAATCGTAGTTAGGTATTTATGGGTTGTAACAGGGTATTATGGACATGTATTTGAACAGCTTTAAGGTCCATTTAATGATTTGGTTTTTTGCATCGAAAGAAAAAGAGTTCCAAAAGGCAATGGTATTTATTATATGGAAAGTATGATGCTAAGAACTTAAAAATGCGAGTTGTAGTTATAATTTTGTACCTTTGCGTGTTGCGTGTTTTGTTGGAATCCAACATCCGGTCTCTGACAAGTGTGTTGGATGGTCGACGTTTGTGAAGGCGTTATATAATTCTTTCACTCTAGCGTAAAGAAGTATCATCATTAAAGTTGGAATATTGTATGTTTGACAAACATCCGTTAATTATATTTGGTTAATAATATTTTCATGAATTATTTAAAACAGCTGAGGTTTGGCCTGTAAAAATCCTCACAAGATCATCCTTCATTTACTCTTTAACGTTAGTTGTTGGTTAATTAATAAAAAAAAATTGACGCGGATCCAAGATCTTCCTGGTCGCCCCATAAGGGTGGTCCCTGTCGTAGTCCCTGCTCCTTCCTGACATCAAACAGAAAATGTTAAACATTAGCCAATTATTTACTTCTGCGCTGAGAACTTGTGGACAATGGATTCTTAATTTTATCAGATGTGACGAAAGCTGGAGATATTACTTCGATACCGAACACAAGAGCTCAACAATGGAGTTCCACCACAAAGGATCAAAACGTTTCAAGGCTGTGAAATCAGCAGGGAAACTCATGCTTACAGTCTTCTGGGGTATTCAAGGTGTTGCGCATATGGGTTTCATGCCTAAAGACGCTACTATAAATGCGGTAAGATACTGGAAAATTCTAAAAAAAATTAAATACATATGGAGCAGCCCTTTATACAGCAAGACAACGCTCAACCGTACATCACTGCAAATGACAGGACAGATTCACTGTCTTGCTTCTTGTTTCACTGTGTTGATCATCCTCCATTCAGTGCCGACCTGGCGCATCTGTTCCCCCCCAAAAAATAAGGAACACCTGAGAGAGCATCAATTTGATTCTGACGAAGCAGTGCAAACAAATGTGAGGTTGTGGTTTCGCAGTCAAGTGAAACATTCTACAGAGACAGTATCAAGAAACTGATCACCCGATGGGAGAAATGTATTCGTAGCCAGGGCGTTATGTGGAAAAATAACTTAGTTATGAACGATAAGGTTGCCGAAAAAACTTTGTTTTATTCAAAATATACCCATTCTCAAATAAAAAAATTAGGAGGCATTACTTTTTAGCATGCTTTGGTAAGTAAAGGGTTTATGCTAGTGGCCACATTATGCTCTCACATCTTTGCTAGCATGTAAGTTAGTTACAAAATATGAATTATATAATGTCAATCGATCATTTTCGACTTTTACATGTTTATCCTTTATTATTAGTGCATTTAACGGGTAGTTTATTATTATTTTAAGTATTGATAATCGTGTGTAAATTTCCATAGATAATTTCCCTATCGGGAATTTTTCTAATATGCCGAGTGGTTGTAATTAAATTTTCCCTATTTAATCCAGCCAAGGAAGAAACCTATTGGGTTGTTTCATAAGTATTGGCCAAATTTGAATGAAAAAGAAACCAGAACCAAGGGAAATAATACATCTTATTAAGTAAAATATCTGCCCTCAGCAGCTGCAGTATTGTGTCCAACGTGTTGGGAATGAAAAAAATGCCACGGTGACTGAACTCGGCATTACAATGTTCCAAATTATTAGTAATGACAGCATCTCGATCCATTGTTAAAATGAAGCTAAAGTTTCTAGCTATCAGTAGGACGGGAATTCTATTGAAAAGTGGCGCTGCATGTACAATCTGCCCAACTGCGCCTGCAGCGCCACCCTCTCGGCAGACAGAAACTTTACTTTCGTATTCAGTTTCAATGAAAATCTCTATCGCAGGTTGCGGTCGGGAATAGTTAAAGCACTGTATAAAGAAAGTATGGACAATTCATTGTTGCAGGCAGCCATTTTGACTCCTATTTCATATGATGTTTCGTATTGTTTTTTACCAAATTCAAACTCTGGAGCCACATTCCCCTCTAACTTTTGAAAAAAAGGACGTGTTCAATCTGCAAGTTTAAATTTACAATCTGCAAAACAAGAAGTAATCATCTTAAAAAATAGGAATGAAATAGGAGTCAAAATGGCTGCCTCCATACTTTCTTTATTCAGTGCTTTAGGAATAGTGCGATCTTATGCGGCACCTGGCGCGATCTGTTTTCCTTAGCTTCTCGAAACAATGGAAAATGGCCGAAGCTCGATGACCATGAATATCTATAGACCGTGATACAAAGCCATGGCACTACGTCACTTGTATTGTTGAAACGTCACGAAAACCGATGGGATATTTTGAAATGTGAATTATTTATTTTAGATAAATAAGTAAATACATATAATAAAATGCATTACTGCCAAACATGGGTCATTAGCTTTTTTAATCAATAATTTTATTTTAAATTTTAAATTTCCTTATTTTGTTTTTAAATTTCTTTTTGCATGACGTCACAAAATCCATCCGTTTGCATGATGTCACAAACTCAGTTCCACGGCTTGTTTAGATCACGTCACCTGTCGGGGTAAGTCGGTGAATTTGCAGGATGAGGGAGAACCTCGTAACCAAAAAGAATTAATTTGTTGCAGTGTTGCAACAAATAAATTGTGGACGAACATCATCTTGGAAGAGTATTGGATCAGTACGATTCACCAGAGACGGTTGTTTTGTTCACAATTTCTGATGGCATTCGTCCTGTTGACGCCAGTGCACATCGCTGTTGATCGTCACTGGTGAATCGTGCAGATATTTCTTCCACTTTCTGCCGTAACTGTTCGGTATCGCACTTTATCGGACGCCCGTCTACTGGATTATGATAAATGCTCATATCAGCTCTAAGAATTCGCAAGCAATCTACGGACAGTTCTGTCACTCGTCATGCAAGCATCCCATGCTCTATTAACATTAGCTACGGTTTCCCGCACATTCCGTCCAAGGTTGTATTCGTGCAAAATCACTAGCCTGACATCGCACGGTAACCAAACCTTCATGATTTTACAAGGCAAGACAGGTCTGTACTCTCATGCGCTATTCCTTAATTCTATTCTTTCATTTGCATGGGGCAACAGAAATTTAGATTCCTCTGACCATACAACACTTTCAGGACGTTTATTTGTCCACATCAGAAGCGATTTCTAGTTTATTGCAGAGAGTATGGGGCAACAGAAATTTAGATTCCTCTGACCATACAGTACTTTCAGGACGTTTATTTGTCCACATCAGAAGCGATTTCTAGTTTATTGCAGAGAGTAATAGTACTCGACATGACCGTCCCGTAATTTACGTATTACCTTGCTGTTATTTCTGAGGTTTTCCTCTCTGTACCATCATTGATAGCCGTATTTTCTTTGATATCTCTATGAATAGCAACCTAGTACATGTATTGATGTCTGTGAATAACATAAATTATTAAGTAGGGGAAGAACGGAGCTACTTATTGTTTTCACAATGCCCGTCTGTCCCCTTCATAATTTCCGCATTTTTTGAGGTACAAGATTGAAATTCGGACTGTAGCTTACTACGGGCATGGGCACCTTCACTATTTAGTTTGGTTTTGATTGGTCCACTGGGGTCGGAGTTTCGGGGGCAAAAATTAGAGGGGACCAAAAGGTCTACGCGTATTTATGCATATAAAGGCGTGAAATTCGGTATGTAGATTCCTCTAAGCATGATCAACATTACTGTACAGTTTGGGCCAAATTGTCCCAATAGGGTCGGAGTTGTGGGGGTAGCAGTCACTTGGTGTTTAGAACTATGGGAACATATGGCATGTGATATACCATTCGATCGGAAATGATGAGATACAAAAGAGGATAGAGCTCTTTTTCATTTTCTAAGTACACCGTTCGAGAAAATCAATTTTTCGATTAAAAAAATGGGGGGGGGGGGGGGGTAAAAAGTGCAGATAAAAAAGTAAAAATAGTTGACCTCAGCGCTTCCGCTACTTTCCTATACCTTCTTCGGGAGGATTAATTTCTTGTTCTTATTATTAAAATACTGGCATATTCAGTCATGAAAATTAAAGCAAAACCACCACCACTATAATCATTATTAAATCCTGTTACTAATTCCGACTCCCCTTCTATTTGTATAATATTTAATCACAAGGCTTTGAATATCGACAAGGCTTAAGTTTGTTATCACTGCTTAGAACATCATTTCACCACATACCGTGAACGGACATAAATTTTAACATCTTTTCACAAAAAGTAATTCCATTTATACATGTTGCTTTTTTTTAAAATTATAAAACACACTTTCAGCTTTTCATTCGTGTAATTTTTAAAAAAATAGTCTAGCATAGATGGAAATACTTTTGACGAAAAGATGTTCAAAGTTATATCCACGGTTCAAAGTTACGTTCGTTCACGGTATAAACTTTATTTCCTGAACCTTACCTTTGCATGGAACGAACCCGGCTTCGATGTGGGATGTTCTTCTTAAATTGTTAATCAGTGTAATGTTCCAGATTCTTGAGTTCGATCCTTAATGTTTGAATTTGTTTTTTCTTAAGGGAGATGAGCAATAAAAGATATGAAATAATTAGACATATATGTGAAAAACTTTGATCAGATATGATGCCCAAACGCATCCCCATTATTAAGGTTTATCACCTTCAACTAAGAAATATAAAAGGACGACATAGGAAGTTTATTTTTATTGTTAACTTAATTATGATGACATACCAAACAATCAATAACGGCACTCCCTGTTGTTAATAAGTGCAACCAGTTACTATTGATCGGAATGGTTTTAGCAAAGCAACTAAATTGTCCCAATTGTTCTGCTGTTTGACGACCGCTCGGAATCACCGATCACGGTTTTTGATTGCGGTCATCGTGGTCAAATTGCTTTTGAAAATGCCGTTGATGGTTACAAAACAGAAACTGTTTGAGTTTCTAGCAATACAAAATGAAAAATAAAACAATTTTAATGTATTTTTAATTCACGGAATAAGTAATAGAATCATACGTGAAAAAGAAACTTCTAACCAAAATATGAACTCAAAAATATATAGTAATGTTCAGCATATAAATAATTGAATTGCCTTTTGTTTATTTTATGAGAAAATGTTTAAATTTAGTAAAAATGAAAATGTACACTCGTGTCCAAAAGTTGAGCATAGTTGTAAAAAATAACGTTTAAAGGTTCAGATTCGTAAAAACGACATGCAAATGCGCTACCTTACCAAAAATCATGGAACGGCTCAGTGGTTGCGTGATCGCCTCTGATGCCCCACGACGCGGGTTCGACCCCGGCCGAGGACGACGAGGATTTTTTCAGGGGGAAAATCCTGAGATCAAGCATTTCCTTCGGAAGGGAAATAAGGCCGTTGGTCCTGTGTAGTGGTTTGCCAGCTGCACGTTAAAGAACCTTTGCGAGGCAAAATTTGCGGCCCCTATAACGCCGTCCTGAAATTACCATGGCAGTTGAAAAGAACGTTAATACCAAACAAACCAAAACCAAAAGTCATGGGACCTCCCTATTTACATAAAAATGAGGCATTTCCTTGCAATTTCAATGTGTTGCAGTTCTTTTAAACACTACATAAAAGAGGTTGCTTGCATGCTGTAGGAATGGTTCAAAGAAAGCAGAAGAATTGGTATGTTCAGCCAATAATACCACCTAGACAGAAGGCCTGCGGACAGAAACTGTAGACATTGTTACATCATCATCAGAGGGTTAAATTTAGGTCTTATTATTGGTAGAAATCCCTAATTGTTGGTAGACATCCAGTAACAAGCCCTAAATTTACCATCGGCCTCGGTGGCTCAGCGGTTGCGTGATCGCCTCTGATGCCCGAGTACGCGGGTTCGATCCCGGCCGAGGACGACGAGGATTTTCCAGGGGGAAATCCTGAGATCACGCACTTCCTTCGGAAGGGAAGTAAAGCCGTTGGTCCCGTGTAGTCGTTTGCCGACTGCACGTTAAAGAACCCTTGCGAGGCAAAATTTGCGGCCCCTATAACGCCGTCCTGAAATGACCATAGCAGTTGAAAAGGACGTTAATACCAAACAATCCAAACCAACCAACCTAAATTTACCCCTCTGATGATGTAACAATGTGTACAGTTTCTGTCCGCAGGCCTTCTGTCTAGGTAGTATTGGTTCAGCCCAGGACTGAAGACCCAAAATTATGTCGGCCAGAGACTGAATGGTGCTTCGCAGCGTGGTTACAGCAAACCGTAAAGCATCGGTTGATGGACTGATAAGACTCTTCACAGAGTCCACTGGGATAACTGTAAGCACCAGTACTTTTCACAGGGAACTGCATTCACTGGTTTTTTATGGGAGAATTGGGGTCCATACACCCCACATGAGCACCTGCAACGCAGCGAGGAAATTTCAATGGTGCAAAGAGAGACGTCACTGGACTCTGGAGCAATGGGGGATGGTTAAATGGAATGATGAAACACACACACCATCTGGCAATCGGCTTGAAGGATTTGTATATAGCGAATGCTCGGAGAACGTCATCTGGCAAGCAGTGCAGTGCCCACAGTGAAATTTTGCGGAGGGTTAGTGATGGCGTGGGGTTGCTTTATATGGTTTGGTCTGGGTCCAATCGTTTCTGTGGCTAGTCATCTGAACGCGGAGCGTTACTTAGACTTCCCGGAATATTTTGAAAATGGTACGTTTGTCTTTCAACGCAATAATGCACCTTGCTATAAAGCAAGGGTTGTAAGCAGATGGTTTGATGAAATAGTGGTGCAAGAACTTGATTGGTCGTCACAAAGCCCCATCTCAACCCCCCATCAAAATGACTGGCGAAGACATTTTTGGTGGAATGGCGAAAAATTCCTGTGGAAACCTATCAAACACTTGTGTGTAATATGCCCGAAAGAACACAGGCTGTGTTAGCAATAAAAGGTGGACTAACTAGATACTAACACATGCATTTTTCTAAGTGTTTCCATTAAAATGATGGTGTCCCATGACTTATTCAAGGTAGTCTTTCATGTAAATCAGTTGGACAGTTAAACCAACCATAAGGAAAGAAACAACCTCTTGTCCACAAAAGCAGTTTAATCCGGCGTAAACTGCTTTTGTGGACAATAGGTTGTTTCTTTCCTTATGATGTCTTTATCCACAGTTCACTCCTTTTGATCATCCATTGTTTATCCAGTTAAACCAACGTCAATTCACGATCAAATTATCTCAGAAATTTTATACAAAGTAATCAAGTGTAATTAATTTATTAGAAAAATCCATAGGATCACATTACACACTCTTGCAAGCTAAGGTAGGTTAACTCCTTGTTATCGTTGATTTTGCGTTTAATGTGGGCCACAGATGCTAAATTGACCTTGCCATGAAAGGCAGAATAATTGGAAAACTGAATATTCCTAAAAGTGTGATTTCTAGAATTTGGAGACGCCTCCAAGACACTGGAGATGTTACACGCCCAAGGGTTTCAACCCCTCAGCTGGACCGGTATTTGCAATTAACTACAAGACATCAGAAGACTCTACTTGCCAGACCGCTGTTTAACCAGTTCGCAGGCGTCTCAAGAACAAGAGTATCCAGACAAAGAGTTTGCCGGAGGCTAAAGGAAGTTGTTCTTCATGCCAGACGTCCGGTTCACCCCTGCGCGTCTTAGGACCCGTTTAAACTGGTACGAGAACATCCTAACTGTACTTTGGATCAGTGGAGCAACGCGCTATTCACTGACGAGTCCAGATAAGGCATATAAAGCGATTTTCGTGGAACTACTAACTGGAGATGTTACGACCGAATTCCGACCTGGTCATGGATCATCTTGCCCCGATGCTCTAACCACTAAGCTCTATTTATTAATTAGATTGGCCAAATTCAAGCGCAGGAAGCTTGTTTCAAAAACAGTTTTACGATTCAAAAAATGTTCGTATCTTCTACATTCCACTCTAGTTTATCGGCAAGTTGCCATCTCGCAGACTAATCGACAAGTGCCCTCAGTGTTGCCATATTGGGGGAAATAACCCAAAACTGTGGGTTTTTTCAGTCTTCAGGGGTTTTCTGGGGGGTTAAAATTTTAACAAATATTTAGAGGGTAAAACTGGGGGTTTTATGGCTTATTTAGGGGGAAGCTGGTGTTTTTTTAGGTAGATGATGGAGGTTTTCGACATTTTTCGACACTTCGATCTGGCAACCTTGTTCACGTTCTAACCTCTTCTTTTTTTTCAAACGCGGGGAAAAAAAATTTCTGTTTCAACAGAGCAAATAGAACCTCGCCCTTCCGCGCATAAACCAATTAAAAAATCTAACCATTATTGAACACAATAAAACAGCAAATCAATTGTTAGTCCAATAATAACATTCAAAAAATTATAGCTAAATACAAAGAAAGCTTGTATATTTCAAAACCCTCCACGCAAAAATCTATCTTATCTACTAACATTAACATCTTGAATAAAGAGTCCAAATTCATTTCCTTAACTCCTTAAGATTGAAAAGCCTCATGCGAAGTAGATAAACGACACATTACTAATGCATACGCTGGCATTGCACAAAGTCAAATTTATTTTTCTATCACTAAGTATACCGGGAAATTAGTCACCCATAGCTCCATGCCTTTTATAAAGGTTTTCCCCTAGGCATCGGCGTACATCGTCCATCGCAAGAATTGTTCGTGGGGCCAACCTTTACCTATCGAATCTAATTTCGAAGATACCTCTTCTGTAGGGCAGAGCAACCTTGCAAATTACACGATTAAGGGGAAGACCCTTTCTCAGACCCAAAACCAAATTTTGTTTACGGAGGGCCCTATACCTAGCAATATGTATGTTCCGGATTAAATCTGGAATGGCTGCAGCAATTTCAACCAAACTTGGTACACATATAATTATTTTCAATCTGAAGAAAAAATACAATGTGGGTAAGAAAAACCTAACACCCCTATAGGGAGGTGTGGATGGCGGGTTTTATGTACACCTGTGTCAATGTCATGAGTTAACGTGACACATTCTACTGCTTTGGCAATATAAGATTTCTTTCCAAAAATTATTAATAATGTGCAGCAATTGTTATAATTATATGAGGCACAAAAAATATTTACAATATGGAGAAAAAATATACTGTGGGGTAAGAAACCCGTAGCACCCCTAGGGGTGAGTATGGATAGCGGGTTTTATTTAAACCTGTGTCAATGTCAATCGTTTGCACGAAAAACTGTTGCCATTGAAACCAATGTAGTGATGATGCAACAATACATTCATGAAGATACAATGATAGAGAGGTCTGTTGCCTTGGTAATGCAACAATTATTTCCAAGAATTGTTAAGAAAAAGAAGCAAATCATGATATAGTCTATCCAGACTTAGTTTGCGCGAATGTGATGGACATTTCAATTGTTTTGTATTGTTTAATTTTTGTTTTAACAATCTCCAATAATTGAAATGGTCATGACATTATGCGCAAACTAAGGCTGGATGGACTATAGCAAACGATATAGTTAAGGCATTTTGTCTGTCGAAAAGCCAAAGGAGATACACGTGTCTTTCTGGAGCTCTAACCGGCGTACAGACACAATTGGCGAACCAATAGATTTCATTACTCAGTGCGTTTTGCTTATTTTTTAAAGATAGATTTTCGTCTTGTTTTACAGATTTCACTGCGATAATAATGCCCCCAAGGAAACGTAAGCTAATTGGCCAAGTGCAATCAAAAGCTAAAAAATGAAACAAACAGCGTACAGAAGAAACTCCGGAGAGGAGGAATAGAAGACTTGCGACAGGATGTAAAAGATAGCTGCTACGTCCAGAGTTGCAGAGACAGTGCGAGAGCATGAGACCCGACTACAGGACATGAAAGAGAACACCTAACATCTAGAGATTCAGAGACAGTACAAGAACGTGAGACCCGAGTATAGGAAATGAGACAGATTGAGAAAATACGGACATCGCAACATTTTAGCTTAACATCGGAAGTATTCCACCATGATCCACGTAAAGACTACTCGCAGCATGCAAGTGTTTCCATCGGAAAAATGGAAATGGTGTCTAGTTATTGTCAACCTAAAAAGTTTAAATCAGAGTCTCCTGATATTTGCTGCAAAAATGAGAACGTTAAATTCTGCCAGCTGGATCCACCAACACAAGAATTTCTGACTTACAAGCATCAGGAGATACGTTAAGTCAAACCATTATCTTAGTAACATCAGAAAATATAACTCATGTTTCCAAATGGCATCGTTCGACGCCAATTAGTTGTTGAACAGCCAGGATTTCCATCGACATTCACGGTGCAAGGGCAGATTTACCATAAGGCAGGATTGTTGCTTCCATTGCCAGATCAAATACTAAAATTTGTATGTTTTTGAAAACGAACAAATGGAAACATATCAGGAACAAGACGTCAGATTGTGTTAAAGTTACAAAGGATGTTTCTTGAATGCAGTGATCTCTTTAAAACGTTTAAAATAGCACTGGAAAATATGCCAAATATGATGAATATGAAATAGTCATAATGGCAGACCGAAGTCTAGCAGGCGACCACGACCGGCGGTTCAATGCTCCAAAGTCGCAGTGCTTGTATCAGGAGATGACTTTGATCAACGGGATATCGTAATGCAACGACGAGGCGAATCATTGCAGCGCATTTCAGAACCCAACAATCTTATGATGGTCTACAGTATCCAGTGATATTCCATAGTTGTGAAGATGGATATCATTTTAATCTGAGTCAGGTACAAATTATTAAATGTGCAATAAAAGTCTACCTTATGGACAGAAATACTGAGGCAAGAAAATGGAGAAACAAACTAACTCTAATTAAGCTAGTGAATATAGAAATACATAGTTCACAAATAAAGACGTCTATAAATCTACAATAAATTTAATAGGATGAAATCAAACTTAGGGAGGCAGAAATGAATTTCGTTGCTTGATGCGACATCTAATCTTCTTGGGAACAAGGTCCGGGTAAGTCTGCCAGTCTTCTAAATGAGTCAAGCTTTGAAAAAAATATAGGCGCAAGTCCAAGTAACAGAGATATTCCAGCAGTTATATAAAAAAACAATTAATCTTAAATATGATTACCAAAAAGACAAACAAACACACAGCAGTAGAGAACCAGAACTACTGAATGTAAGAGGTTATCATTCAAACTTAAGTCCAAGCACACTTAAGTCCGCTTACTCTTCCTCGACTGTTATGTGCAAATGCTTTTAGGCCCGAGGAAAAAATGTTTTGCCACCGTTTGAGAACCCGTGCTGTGTATATCTCTCTTAGTAGTCGAAATATCATTTCAATAATAAAGTTCTACTTTGGTTATGAATTCAAATGGAGCTGTTGTAACTACTTGATAGAGATCGAGAGGAACATTAATTTTGTATTCTCGTAGACGAGTTGGCTGAAATTTACTTGTCTTCATTTCGTCTATCGAATCGCTCATTTTCCATGGTTCTTCTTCCTCATGTCCTTCGAGCCCGCATTCCTTGTCACAATTCTTTATAACCAGCTCTATAGAAGATGAAGCGGCTCGTCTCTCCTGTCTCTTTTCCTCTCCATCCGATGGGTTCAACAGTTTTCTACTAACTGAATTTCCCTTTCGTCTATTATTTTAATTCATTACAAGTAAATTCTTTTTCAACTCAATATAAATAATGACGATAGACATTTGATTTCAACAAACCAAATTCATTTTCAACAAAAAGCATTCATGTTCAACTCCGCTGTTTGCATGTGCAATGGAACATTCTTTTTCAATAAAGAGCGTTCATTTTCAATTTTTCACAAGAACATTAGCTTTGCATGAAAAATAACCTAGAAATGGCTCAGAGAGGAAATTATAAAACCACCAGTAATGAATTAAGATCAATACTAATTGAAGCTTATTTAGCAGATTATGTTGCTGTTGCTAAAAGGCTTCATATAAATAGGAGTACAGCATATTCCATTATCAAGATGTACATTATATACAAACAAATAAATGATGTTTTTTTTTACGTTACATATTTATACATTAACTTTACATTCTTTTAAGGTCTAATGAATCTGGTCAAGTTGAAGCAAGTGATAGAGGTGGAGCACTTGCTAATAAAGTTGATGATGAAATGAAAGACTGCTTAAGTATGTTGCTGGAAATACATCCTACAGCCAGTATCAAGCGCCTTAATGAACTGATGCAGAAGACACTACCAAATTAGCAAGTTGTTCACGATCGTACAGTTGGAAGGGCATTAGATGAGTTATTCTATTCACTGAAACAAAACCGACCAGTCTAGATCGTACAAGATAGAAATACGATTAATGTCAAAGATGCACGTTATGAGTGTGCTCAACAACCTTATTTTTATTGATGAAATTGGCTATAATGTATATACTCAACGAAGATATGGGCGCTCTGAAATTGGATCTAGATGCCACAGAGTTGTTGGAGGCCAAAGAAGAAGAAATATAAATCTTACAGCTGCTGTATCTGTAAGATATGGGTTAATTTACCATGAATTTCATAGAGGAGCATTAACTCAAGAAAGATTCCATGACGTTATCGCTAGCCTGCAAGCAAGTTTAGAAGATAAAGCAGTTGTTTTAATTATGGATAATGCACCACCACATGCTCGAGCTTTGACAGAAGATGCAAATGTTGAAATTCGTTTTTTACCACCTTATAGTCCATTTCTTAACCCTATAGAACATTTTTTTTCAAAATTTAAAAATTCAATTAAGCAACGCTTAGCTAAGCACCAAAACAAAGTTATTCAATAGGCAAGCAGTAAGAGAAAGAAACATATCTATGGAAGAAGTTCGGGCCCAATTTCTAATCGAACAAGGAGAAATAAGCTTGGAAAATATTACTCAAGAAAATTGCATCTATTGGAATCAACATGCATTATCACATCTTCCTAAATGCTTGGCAAGAGAAGACATTTTTGTTGCATAAATGTTATGTGATGAAAATTAATATGCCGTTGTTTAATTTGCTTTTGAGTTTGTTGAAAATAAAGTTCCTTATTTGAAATTGAATGCTTGTTGAAATTGATTGTTAATTGTTGAACCAAAAATGAAATTAAATATACATTTGTTGAGAAATGTTATGCATATTGTTGAAAAAGAATGACAAATTGTGTAATTATACAAAACCATAACATCCTGTAACAAAGCTCAACGTCATCACTTTTAACAATCGCATTCTTATATCCACGATTTCGGGGAAAGACACTCTTATTACAACTTTAACAATGAAAAAGATGCATGTCATTTTAAATCAAACTGTTTATACAATAAAGGAAAGTAAACATAATAAAATTAGCGATTACAAAGCGATTAAAAAAACAGTAGATATATGTGAGGGCTCATGCAGCCGTCACACCTGCAATAGATTTGGATAGAGATCAAGAAGATGCTTACCAATGATCATATTACATAAGATAAAAGAATTACAACGTCGAAGAGCTGAGTGCATACTTCGCGGACAAGAAGCCACTACTAAATCAAGATCAGAAAAAACATAACAGATTATCATGGATCAGGTAACGAAACAACAAGATTGTATCATTTTTCTTAACGCTTCTGGGTTACAGGGAAAACATGTTAAACTAATTTAATTCTGGCTGAAATCAGAGCTGAGGGAGTTGCTCTTATCATTACCTCTTCAGGAATTCCGATGACGTTATTAAAAGGAGGGAGGACAGCTCATTCCGCACATAAGTTGCCACTTCACATCGCCAGGCAAAAAAATCCTACATGCAATATAAACAAGGCAAGTGTTCGGGCGCAAGTGCTCAAGTTATGTAAATTAATCATATGGGATGATTGCACCATGGCTCACAAGAAAGCTGTCGAGGCCCTTGACATCAATCTGAGAGATCTGAAAAAAAACGAAAACCTGGTGGGAAGAATGAAGACGTTCACGAAATAAACGATCAAATACTTGCCATGTTACCAAGCGAATTTACTAATACCAGACCATGTTCTTCCGCATAAGGTCCACTAAGCGACCAGCAATATGCGGCCCCGCATTTTTGTGGTGTAGCAAGAAGCCATCCTTCAGCAATGGACACTTTCTTTAAACGTGCTGTACCATTGTCCGTAAAACATCCGTATAGTAAGAACCGTTGACAGTTTTCCCCTGTTTTACGGCATGTTGACAAGCAATGCCTTCGTAATCCAAAAACACTATGATCATAACCTTTCTTGTAGATTTTGCAGTTTTTGTTTTTTTGGGGGTAGGCAAAGATGGATGTTTCCATTCACTGCGTTGTTGTTTCATTATAGGGTCATTGTGCTACAACCGAGCTTCATCAGCAATAATGATGATTTTTAGGAAGTTTTCACCTTGTTGTCGAAGTCTTTCTTTCCATTGTGTGCACATATCTACTCGATGCATCATTTGCTGCCGTGTCAAGAGCTTGAGAATCTACCGGGCACAAACACGTTTCAGTCCCAAATGTTCAGACATGATTCTATGTACACTTCCTATAGAAAGCCTCATGATAACGTATTGTCATTCTGCGATCCTCCTTGATGGTTGTTGCTACTGTCTTGATCATTGTCTCTGTGGTTGGTCTTCCTTCACGTAAAAGCTTTTTGCCAACGAAAGACACTTGTCCTTGATATTCCTTTATTTTGTATCAGGTTGTACGTGTCCGATGCAGATTTTTTCCAAACGAACACAGTTTGATAACGTAATACGTTTTATTGACTCTTCCCCTTCTAGCTACTATACTTCCACTTCAAAGTCCTCCCGATCTCGTAGGCGCGCAGTGAAATTAGATTGCGCTAGTTGTTGGAATATGAGATCGTATGCATCATCTATTGACTTTTTCTGTTACTACAGACAATAGAGTTTCTTTATTCTTGCTCGTATCTGCGAAGTCACTTGACTGCAAAGTTCATTTGTTGTTGTTGTTGTTGTTTTTGTTTTTGTTTTGAGTCTACGTAGTAAATTGCTATATTTTCTAAACAGGTTCTAATCCGTGCGACCATAACCCATGTATCAGCTTTATGTGTATAGGGAGGATTCGGATTTTCATGCTAACCTAAAGCTTCTTCTATATGTTCAAATACTGGCAAATTCAAACTAAATCCCGCCTTTTCTTTTGTTTTCGTTGACTTCACTTGATTTATTCATGGACATAATCGATATTCTTGGAAAAAGTGTTTTTTCTATTTCATAGCATGTAACAGTCCTCCTTTTAAAATTTCGATAAAATAAAGTCCAGATGGGTGTATGTGCTTAATTTTCAGTTTATTTAGTTAGTATTCAATTATGTGCCGAAATAAAGCGAGCTAAGTGAATAAAATAAATCTATTCTAATCACACATCCAGTTTAATTTCTTTCGCTAATCCTGTCGGATTTTCATTTGCCATAGTATGTATCATATACTGTGATGCACTTCAGCTTTGCATACGCTCATTAACCATCGCCCTTTATGAGATAAATTGTCTTTTTTCCTTCCATTTTTAGCGAGCTTGTGAGTGCTTCCCTCCCTCCCGTTCGGAGCCCGTTCGGCGCTCAAAACTAATTGGATTCAGAGAACATCAGCGGTGCCGAGGATATGAATAAATAAAAACAATTTACTTAATTTACTTTGCTATAATGCTAGATTAATTTCTCTTTAATACTTCCTGATTGACGAAGAGGTTCGCGGATGGAGGGAGGGAGGGTGGGATTTGGATCGATAGGAATTAATGTAGATGGAAGCCCCCGTTTATACGGAGAACACAGAAGAGAGAGCGAGAGGGAGAGGGAGATGCACTTAAGCAAAGTAAATCTAGATAATTTTTTATTTCTTTTTGTAAAAGAGCATTTTTAAGGTTATCCATTAGAGTTGTTTAATGTGAAAAATAAAAGCAAAAATAAGCACATGATGAATAATAAAACGCTGCTCTATTAAATTACTATTTCCCAAAAGACACTATTTTCCCAAATATACGAGGGATATTTTTTAAGCAAAGTCTGTTTGTAAATAATTTTGGATAGCTCGCTCGCTCGTAGTGAATCGCAAGCGCACAGGCTTCTAGCATCCCTTGCGCATAGGTAGACCTGGTTTATTCCTATGACGTTATTGTGTATGCTTCGCACTGTGTCTTTAAAATGTTGAAGATTATTGAGGATGTCACCGTTTGTGAAATACGGTCGGTTATCTGAAACATCACAGCAGCGGTAAATTCAACACCAGATCTGTGAAATGTATTTCCAAATGCCTACTACCATGTGGAGTTTGCCGTATTGTCCTATGGACTGGGTGGGCAGGGGTTTCCCCCCAAGTCAGCCATCTCATCCGGAGTGTTCTTGCTTCACGATAATGCGAGGCCACAATCCTCTGCACAAACGTAAGCTCTGGTCAAATCTTTTCGGTAGGAACCTAATTATCCGTCTTGAGTTCCGACCCAGTGACTGCCACCTGTTTCGGTAACTAAAGGAGTTTGTCGGCGGCCAATATTTCAGTGACGATGAAAAAGTGAAAAATCCTTTTGCCCATAGAATTCAAGAAAACCTACATCATCTAGAAATTTTAAATTCTAAAATTATGTTTTGCTGGATCCCTAGCCATATGGGCATATTCCAGAACGAACTTCCTGATAAAGCAGCTAAAATGCAATATCCGATCTGCAAATTTTAGCAATCAAGTCTATTCTAGAACACATATATCTCCTGATTCATTTATGACTTTTACAATCTTAGCAGTCCGCTTAGTCTTCAATTTAACAAATAAGTTAAAGGAAATAAAACCAATCATTAGTTCATGGAAATCCTCCTTTAGTCATATCAGACGTGAAGATCTAGTTTCAGCATTACGTAAGGTCACAGTAGACTCGCCCAAAGTTTCTTGTTAAAGAATGAACCTCTTCCAACGTGCTCTTGTGGAACTCTCCTTAGCGTCAAACATATTTTGAAAGAATGTCACCTGTACAAAGATTTTAGAACGCTATTGGATCTGCAGAATTCGTTAACAAGAATTTTAAAATGTGACTCTCCTTTCAGTAAAAGAAAATTTTTATTTTAAAAAAACTCCATCTTTTTAAATTTATTTGATTTTAACCCGAGAATTAACTATTTTTTTCTTAACTTGATATAAATAGACTTTGTCATTTTAGTTATTCTAATTATTTTAATGGTCAGTTTTTATTTCTTTTTAACCCTCTTCAATCTTTTATCGTTAACGCTTCCATTATAAACCAAATCAAATCAAGAAGTGAAAACTGCAGTAACGGCGTGGATTTCCTCACAAACGATAAATTTCTAATAAGTAGGCATGCAGAAGCTCACTGAGCGCTATGATAAGCGTTTAAATGAACTTGGAAAGTATGTAGTTCTCTACATAGTATGTTGAAGCTTGAAAAGAGTAGCTTTTGATCTATCCAAAAGTAATCGGACACTTTCGATTTTAGATACGTTTTATCGAATATCTAGAAAAATACTTGACTAATTATCCTGAAACTTCAGGGGTGTAAAGAGCATGTTACACCTCATATATCTGGCGTCACCTCATGTGACGCCAAATAGGGGGCCAGCAACAAAGTGAACCAAAAAATAATGTTTGGGATCACCCTGTAAAAAATAATGCTTGAAATGCTTTGTAGTTGTAGCATATGAGTTTGAGGCTTCTTTCACTTATTTGTGTTCATTTGTATGAGAATAGCACGTATAATCATGGAGATATAAAGGTTTTCTCTAAAAACATCGAAATGTTTTTATAAGTTGTTTGGTTATAACCTGCAGGGTTTTCAACCCAATACAATGCAATTTTCTGGAAACTTGACAGACTACAGTAGAGACAATACCCTGCAATCAGAATATTTGATTATATATTAAATATTTGATCAAATATGAGCATTTTTACTAAATAATGTTTAACTGCGCAGGCGCAAGCGTTACCAAAATGTCTTTTACAGAATTTATTAGCAAAATGAATAGAGCTACTCTTCTATAAAGCACAAGCAAATATCCTGAAAAATTCAGAAAGATATCGTCGATAAAATGAGTTGAATTTCAGTTGCTCTCAAAAATAAACAAAACGATAAGGGGTGTTTTCCAAATTTTTAATTTTGGATCGGACACCAGTATCAACTTTTTCAGTCTACAGTCCAAAAATAAAAATGTGGAGAACACCCCTTATCGTTTTGTTTATTTTTGAGAGCCACTGGAATTCAACTCATTCTATCGACGATATCTTATTGAATTTTCAGGAAATTTGCTTGGCTTTTTAGAAGAGTAGTTCTATTCATTTTGCTAATAAATTATGTAAAAGCACTTTGGTAACGCTTGCGCATGCGCAGTTAAACATTATTTAGTAAAAATGCTCATATTTTTCATCAATTATTTAATATTGTTATATTCTGATTTCAAGGTGTTGCCTCTACTGTAGTTTGTCAAGTTTCCTGAAAATGGTATTGCATTGGGTTGAAAACCCTGCATGTTATAAACAAAAAAACTTACAAAAACATTTCGATGTTTTTAAGAAAACCTTTATATCTCCATGAATATACGTGCTATTCTCATACAAATAAACACATATAAGTAATTCAAAAAAAGCTTCATATTCATATGGTTACAGCTACAAAGCATTTCAAAAATTATTTTTTACAGAGTGATCCCAAACATTATTAATTTGGTTCACTTTGTTGTTGGCCCCCTATTTGGCTTCGGGACAAAACCTTCGCTGAGATATATGCAACATGCTCTATACACCCCTGAAATTTCAGGAAAATTAGTCAAATATCTTTCTAAATATTCGACAAAACCTGAAAATCGAAAGTGTCCGATTACTTTTAGATAAATAGTGTACATGTACCGGGTGTTTCATAGGCTATGGCCAACTTGTTAGTTGAATAACTCGTCAACAGGTGGAGCTAATGCCATGAAAGTTTATACACATAGGCAGGAAGTCAAAGGATATGGATTAGGCTTATTTTCGACGAATAAAGTACTGCAGGTGTTTACGCCGAAATGTCTCGATATTCAGTTGAAAAGCGTGTTTTTTTGGACAAGACTTTTTATCATTGTGACCAGAGCCCTGCCGAAGAACTCAGGAAGTGGTCTAGCCTTTAATTTCCTTTAGTCTCAAGTGTTCATCCTGAAATTTGAAATAAAGATCTTTTTCCGTTCAAATATTATTCGCCTTTTTCTTTGGTCTATACCCTGTGAAACAACTGCACTGTATTCGTCGAAAATAAGCCTAATCCATTTCCTTTGACTCGCTGCATACGTGTCCAAACTTTCACGGCACTAGCTCCACCTGTTGACGAGTTATTTAACTAACAAGTTGGTCATAGCTTATGAAACACCCGGTATATAGTAGTTTTTTATTACAAACTAGTAATAAAGCCCGTCATACAACGGTGCCACAACAGGTGAATCTGTAAATTCGATTTTAATTATAACATTTCGTCTGTGATAATTGACAGGTGTCACAAGATTTGAGAGGGCTCGCGATAGCGAGCACTCAAAACCCAGTTCATGTGAGAAGACGTGTAAAGCAGACGACGGCGGAGGGTCGAAAGCCAATGATAAAAGCGCCTTATGTGAAAAAGAAGGAGGAAAATAAAAGTTTTGAGATTGGTAGAGAGAGAGAGATTAGAGGAGAGACGCGGCGAGAGCCAATGAAAAAGAGGGGAAGATTGGAAAGGAGACGAGGAGGGGAGAAGAGTGAAGGTAGAGGAGAGTTACCTGAGATTCGGATGAAGAAAGACGTTTTCGTAAATCGGGGTGAGGCAGTGGAGCTTTCCGGGCGTTCGGCGATACGAGGTTCTTCCGGGCGCGGGCACGAGCGGCAGGTAAGATATTCCAATTCTTTTACCGAGCATAATACGGGAAAAAGGAAGAGCCGCCGTGTTCGTCGCGGGAATAAGGAAGGTATTACCTCCCGAACGCCACAAAGGGAAAGTTCACCAGCCCCGGTTAGAACGCGTCTGTGGAAAAGGCGTCGGCCTGTTTTCAATCAAGAGCCGGCCAACCAAGCCTCACGTATAGTGGACGTCTTTGGAGGTCCAGCTAACAGAATAGCATCACCTCAAATTCAAAGGCGGGACGCAAGGCTGATTTTTGTGGATGTGAAGGACGAGAGCAACGCAAGCGCGCATAGCACCGGTGTTCCCTGCGTAGCGCGTTGCGATACTCACAAATTTCTCTCACCCAGTGAGTGCGAGTTGCGGGCTGCGCGTTGTTGGAGTGATTCTGTGCGTGGGTGTAATTGTGTGAATGCTGCGTGTGCAGGCAACTTAATTCCGGCTAACATTAATATATATTTATTCTGTCCCTTCTGCATTAGGTTCTCGTTTGGTCACCCTCATCCCAGACGAGCAACTACGACCCTGGGTTCCAGTAGTCCTCCCCCCAAAAGGGCTACGCGACGAATTCATCGTTGCCAACGCAGCCGGAAGAAAATAGCCGTAGGCGAGGTCGGCCGTCACGAGTTGTGCGTTAGTTGCATTGACTGCCGAAAGAGTCTTTCCGACAATCCGCAACAGAAGTTAAAGTTTAAAGCCCAGGACGAGAAGGCCTCGTGGCTCACAGAACAAATCCTGACAGCGGGCGCTGTC
>JAHWFO010024946.1:659029-750544 GCA_023313115.1 Rhysida immarginata | reverse complement strand
GTAATTTTTATTAAGCCCACATAAACCCCATAAGTAGGTACGTTACAACAGGACTGCCAATAGTAAATAAGTCGCTGTCAGTAAAAAAGTGAAGCTGAAAATGTTTTCTTATTTTCAGTTTACAAACCTGCTTATCCGTTAAGGTCGCGGGGGGCAGAGCTCTTGATTTTCCGTAATACCCAATGGTAATACCTAAGCGACTCGAACCCAGAGGCTCTATGTAATCTAGCCACCTAGTTCTAGGCGGACTTCTTGGTTTCTTATGTGACCACCGACTTGGAAAATAGCAAACTATCTAGGAAGACAGTTGCGGCATCCGTACATGTGGCCATCCCGAAGGAACTGAGCCCTCTCAATGCGAAGAAGTAGCGGTTCAACACCTAAAGACTGCCTTATAGTGATGCTGAACACTCTATCCAGTAGGGAACACCTGCCAAACCTCCCAGGATCTCATTTCGGCGCACTTTCGATCATTACCCAAGACTCATGACCATAGATGAGAATGGGGATAAAGATGGATTTGAAAAAAAGACGGCTTGGCTTTCTTTCCTAGCTCAAGTTTGTTACAACTGATCACCACAGTTCGCGTCAGACACAACTTGCTTTTGATTTTATTCCAAAGCCCGGCGTATGACTGTTACTGCAAGAGCGTAAACTGTAAGTTCGATCTTATTTTAAAAAATTGATCTGTGACAGAACTGTGATAATTGAAAGGACTGCGATAATTGACGGTTTTGCCAATAGAACAAATTCGCTCTAAGTATGAAGGCGATACTAACACAATGTGTTCTGTTACAATGTGATAAAGTCACTACTGTCAATTTGACAGTTATAACCTAACACAAAAGGACATCTCAACTGTTACTCGTATATGTAAACCTAGCTCTTCAGTGAAAATGGTTCACCGGTTTCTTTTTTACCTCCCTCATTGCTCAGTTTCCTCGGCAGACTGTTGTGGAGGCTTATTGCACGGCCACTATACTTTAAAACTAAAAAAATTAATTATGCACATTTAATGTATATTATAAAATGAGAAAAAATGTTATTTGCTTTTGATTTTATTCGATTGGATTTTTTTTTTTGTATTTTATGACTTTATTTTTTATTAATTTATTCAACTGAAAAATTATTACTGCGTACGTATAACAAATATCATAAAATGTAAAAACTAATGTTACCTAGTTGTGACTTGAATTGTTAATCAGTTTCGTAATTTAATTTGAATGTTATTATTTTTTATTAAAATTAAAAAATAAGAATCTTGTACATGTAATGAATTTCGTAATTTAGAATAGCTAAATTACTTACTTAGTTTTTAATTTGATTTATTTATTTATTTTAGTATGCTATTTTTAAATATCAATAGATGTATATCATTTAATCTTTGACAATATATTTTTGAACCGTAGCCTACGTAAAAGATTTCTTTAATAGTCATTTTCGTCGGCTGCGAGTTTTGGATTTCAACAATCATGAAACTTGTTGCTCGTCACTATGGAAACAGGCACGAAGCAGGAAGATTTAGCATTTTATATATAAGATTGGACCTTTTGTAAAATACTGCTCCTCATTTCTCGTTGATTTCAAAGGTTCTAGCCTTTGTAATGATGCAAAAAGTAAATTTTATTCATCGCTACGTCAGCTTCGTAAAATGCTAAGATAAGAGAATTTGCAGCAGTGATTTTTCCTTTGTAAAATGCGGCGTTATGCCTATAATTATAACGAAACCTACGTTAGTTAAAAAATAAGGGTACCAATTAAAAAACCTCGTTGCCTAGTGTACGGTAACCAACTCTTTGAAAACCTAAACACAAAAATCCTAAAAACGACTAACAAGATTTAGATTTGCAAAAGCGAAGTAGCTAAGAGCCGTGGATGAAATACTCTGTTCAACACACAAAATATCATGGAAATTGGAGAAACTAATTTTGACTAATTAGGCGTCGCTGTACTCGAAAATGACATTGAAATTTCTATACAATTCTAGTTAAGTTCTAGTTTTCGCATTACAACAACAACTGGCCTCAAATTACGGAGTTTTCAACTATATATATTGGGTGCCCAGGTTTACACTGTTGGCCATTACGGTGCCATTACGTGATCCGTTACTGTCTCTGCGTGCTCTCGCGTGTTCATCATCTGATCAATGGTGGTGATGCCCGAATGAGTTTTCAGTTCTTATGAAGTGACGAACGATAGTAATTGTATTGCTGATGTGTACGGAAGTGCTTCCATGAGAATTTCATTTTATATTTTTCTCTTATGGAAAAGTAGAAAGATTTTTCCATTTCTACTCCGACATTTTCTGCTACATACCTGAAGTGACACTTAATAAGTGCTCTTATCTCGACCACAAGTGAAAATGTTGCTAATCAATCAATTTAACCATCATTTTCGTGTTCAGTGACCACGAAAACATAAAAATAAATATTCTTTGCACCATAACATTCATCTTTTCGAAATTTGTAGAACAGTGTTATTTAACCTCGTTTGTGAGGATATTTCTGATTTGGAAAGTAAAATGAGGAATCGCGGCCTGGTGTTTTTGGCCACGATAATCCCAGATTACTGAACAATTGATGGTTTTAGGCCTATTTTAGAAAAATTTTGTGAAAATGATCGAATCATTTCTGTTCACAATTATTTATTTATTTATTTATTTATTTATTTATTTATTCATTCATAAATGCTTCTATATGTTTAATTTCGTTTATTTTTGCAATCGAACACTGCTCAATCAGGACCTTAATAGAACATCTTATGCGAAATTTCAAGCCATATGACTTAGCAGAGGCAACAGATTCCGGGAAGGAACGATTTGAAGAATATATGGGGTGAAAAGATGACACGGTTGATGGGCGTTTGGCCGAATTATGAGAATTTAATTTAGCGTAAGACTGCCAGGAAGACCAACAGTACAGACAGAACGCGTCAAGAAGCAGCGAAAACAGCTTTGGCCAAGGAAGTCAGGACTTCAACAATGAATTCTCTACAACCCAGACCACCATCACCAGAAATAGACAATGAAGAATTTGATTCAAACAATGATGATTTGATACAGAGCTTATCTTTTTCCTCACAGACCTGTACATCCACAGACCCAATTCCAGTGCCAGTTGGAAACTTCTTTCCCATCAATTTCTTTCGCATCAACTTCTTCCACATCATGCAGACCAAGAAGGACTGCAACTAAGAAGCGGAAACCTGCAGTCTCTAACGATCCTTGCCGAAAAGGAATACGTACATGAAGAAGAAATGGATCTGAAGTAGAAGTTACTGGAATTCGATACAAAAATGCTGGAGTTTGAAAAGATGAAGTGCGTGTTCGAGAGCCAGCAGAAGCAACAAAAACAGCAAGCTCAAATCGTAATGACGACCCTGCTAACAAGTTAATTAAATGGTGAATTTATTAAAAGTACGACAGAAAACAATAATAAATGAGAGACAGCGAAAAAGAAATTTAAAAATAAAAAAGTGACGTAGTTTCGAATCTGCAGTCCGAAGCATTAAATCGTGATGATGGTTTTAGATGCAACAAATAAATATTTGATACAGTACATAAACCCTTTATTTATATATCAAACAGAATCATGTACAGGGTTAGCAAGAAATAAGTTTCCCACTTTAGAAAGATATAGAATGCGTTCTGTTGGTCCAAATGAGATAAAATTTGTACTACAAATCACTCAAATGATGCGCTTCACATTTATTAAATAAAAATTTTTTAGTACAAATATTCACTAATAGATGGCGATGTAACATCTAATGGCATTTCTTTTCATTTATGGAAAATGTGAAACATGTGCGTTACAGCGCATGACTATTAGCATTATTCTTCGAATAAAAAACGGCGGATTCTGCACAAGCATTAGTTACTGCTCTGCACATCATCCTTATGTTGCCTCAAAAAGCGCTACTGGTAAAATGGTTCTACCAGAAGCAGCAGAACGCCGTTGCAGCTGTAAAGGAGTTCCGTCGTATGAAGCATACTTTATTATGTTATTTTACATTTATAAAGCATATGATTTGCGCTTATCTTAAAGCACTGTATAAAGAAAATATGGACATTTCGGGCCAGGCAGCCATTTTGACGCCTATTTCGATTCGATGATTGCCTCGTCTTTGCAGCAAATTCAAACATGAGAGGCACATTCCTCTCTAACTTTTGTCAAAAAGGAATTGTTCAATCTGCAAGTTTGAATTTACTGAAAAAAAGAGGCAATCATCGTATCGAAATAGGCATCAAAATGGCTGCCTGGCACGAAATGTCCATACTTTTTTTATATAGTGTTTTAGTTTATCTGTAATACAGGCGCCATCTACGGGCGGAATTTTGTACTAAATTTTTTTATTTAATAAATGTCAAGCGCATCATTCGAGTTATCTATAGTTCAAATTTTATCTCATTTGGAACAATAGAACGCATTCTACAGCCCTCTGAAGTGGGAAACGTATTTCTTGCTAACCCTGTACCTCGGTAATAATGATAAAATTAAACAATAAGTTTTTTTTTCAAAAAGTTTACTTCAATTCAGCTTGAAATTACACTACCTTGTCAGTCATTGCCATCTGGTGGTAGACTTCGACGGTAATAACCTTTCAAGGCGGAGTTGACTAGCCATTAACTGAGTAATGGTTTATGGTAACTAACGTACGTAAAGTACGTAGCGAAATGTACGCAGGGGTATTGAGTCTCTCGACATGTCGAGTAAACATAGCGTCTGTGCTCACAATCGAATGTGGGACCACAAATACAGCACTTGCAAGCTTTTTGCAGTATCTAAAATCAGAGAAAGAGCGTATTTTGTATGACAAAAAATTAAAATTATCTCATCATCCGTAATGAGTATTGCATCATCCTGAATGATTACACAAGGCAACAAATTTTAATCAAGTCTGTGTTTATTTTAACATTCCACTGTTTCTGTATGGAATTTTACATGCTGATTTCAAATATGGCATTTAATTGTATGTTTCATCAATAGTTTTAACAGAAAATAAAATTAAATAAAAATTATTTCACCTAGTTTTTGAGCTATTAGAATCACTACTTCTTCGAAGACAGTAAATACAGAGCTAAAAATTAACTTTGGAACGTCTCATTCGTTTGTGTACGTTACCATCTTGTCTAAGCCCCAAACATTGCTGTATCCCATCGTCCTTGTTAGCTCTTCTCCATAACTTTTATGTCTTGATGGAAGCGTTCGCTGTGTTTCCCGCTTACATCTTCCAAATTAGGTTTGAAGAAGTCTATATGCGAATGCAGATAATGCATTTTTTGACATTCTGAACCCAAGATAATGAGTCATATATTAACATTCAATACAATCAAATATGCGCAATATGAGTCATAATTCTCAACCGACGACAGTAGACTGAAACAAATAAGCCACCGTGGACATGGAAGCTGTCGCTATCAAACATGACCTATGAGTATAGGTAAAGCGCGGCTCCTTGTTCGCAAGCCAGGACCATCTTTACTATAAATGGCAATTATAATAATAATAATAATCGGAAAATGGTCTTAGGAGGATTTTTTCACGCCATTACCTCCGATATTGATAAATAAATAGAGGAAAATGGTAAGGAAAGGTCCCTGGTTCGAGTCCATCATTTTGTTCTCATTTGTTTTACGGTTTCGTTATGTGTCTCTAAATTAAAATTTAAAATCTTACTTAATAAACACGTTATTCAGTCCGTCATCATCGACTTTCCCTAATTTCTGACCAAACCATAAGCGTTATGTTGATGAAACAAAAATTGCTCTATAGGTCGATAACAGACAACTAAAATACATTTAACTTAAAAAAAGCTAACTTCATGTTTGGTCAGTATGGGTCGATTTTATGCCAAATTCTTCACATTTTTTCAATTTGAAAAGAGGTTTTTTAAGATATCTCGACAAAATAAAAAGTGAAATGTAGCTTCTAATGGGGAAGAATGTATTACATTTCTCAAGCAAAACACCAGATGGCGAATTGTACTACCAATCCTAAAGCAGCCATTTTTAATGTTAACCTACGGGGAAAACGGCGGTTTTAATTGAATTTTTTTTAAGTACGAGGAGAAACAATTCGGTTTTCAAAGATTTATTAAAATTCAATAATAAATGAAAATTGTTAAAAAAAAATTGTTTTAAGTGCCAGATGGATTTTCTTATGAAAATTCGCATATAAAACACCACTTTTTTTAAACATCATTTTGCTGAGCTACATAATTTACTAATTCCATAAAAATGTTTAGCCTGGCATTTTTTAATTTGAGAAAGCAATAGCTGTTGCAAATTGTTAAATTTTCACTTCTGTTAAAATTTTTATTACAAATTTATTTTAAAAATTCATTTTAATTAAAAATAAGAACTTGTGAAAAAGTGATAGATATCAATAAAGATAGTGAGACATTTAATATTTTTAACATCACCATTTTTATTAATTCAGAGCAAAAAATTGTAGTTTCTCCCATAGGTTAACATTAAAAATTGCTGCCTGAGGGTTGATAGTACAATCTGCCATCTGGTGTCTTCTGATGTCTAAAATCTTCCCCATTAGTTCTATTCACCGAGATATAAATGGTATCAATCGGAATCTTCATTCAAAATTATAGTCTTTTTTTTAAAATTTCAGTAGTAAAATGTTAATATTTTTAAGATCAAAGACGTGAAAATGTTAGTACAATGGCACGAATATATATTTTTAATCTAGCTCAACAAAAATTATTCTGTCTTCGTATTCTTCTACATCATGTTCTGGAGGAAAATCATTTGAAGATTTAAGAACTGTTGATGGAGTACTGCGTTCAACTTTTGTTGAAGCAACAAGACAACGAGGCATTTTTTATGACGACGAAGGATGGGAAAAATGTATACGAGAATCTATCGTCTTCAACACACCATTTCAACTAAGACAGTTCTTTTCTTTTATCTGCGTGTTTTGTTCACCACCAAATGCAAAAGATTCATGACTAATACAAATAACCAATGACAATCGACTATTTGAGAGATCATGATAAATATGTTTCATTCAGTTATTCTCTTCACGACATTTCTTCAGTTCTCAAGCAACATAGTGTTAATTGCACTTCTTTCAATCTGCCAGAGCCAGCTGGGCAGCCATTTGAGTTAGTAATTTTTAATCCAACTGAAGAAAGAAGAGAAGCAGAACGACTCATTCCAACTTTAAATACTCAACAAAGAGTTATCTTCGAAAGGATCACTCAATCAGTTTACGGTGAAAATGCCACAATTCCATTATTCTAGTTCATGGACCTGGTGGTTCTGGAAAGACCTATCCTTATAGAGTTTTAATGAATTTCATCCGAGGATATGTAGATAGGAGTCTTCCCATGAGCTACACTGGATTTGCCTCAAAACCCATTAAATGAGGTAGAACAGTTCAGAGCGGTTTCAACTTGCCAGTTCCATTGCTTGAAAACTCAACATCAAAATTTAAGCCATCGTCTTTTCAAGGTAAAGATGTTTTAGAATCAAAACTTATAATCATCGATGAAGTAACAATGTTAACAAAACATGGACTGAGATGCATCGACAATTTCTTGAGAGATGGAGTTCTAAAAAATCCGATTAAACGAGTTAAGCCATTTGGAAATAAGGTGATAGTCTTTGGAGGACATTTTCGACAATGCTTACCGGTAGTTCCGAGAGGAACAGCAAAAGAAGCTATCAAAGCATGCATCAAATAATCAAATTTATGGCAACATTTTATAAAACTTTCATTGATATCTAACATGAGAAGTGAAGATCAAGACGGCGTCTTAAAATTGGTTCCGGAAATTTTGCAAGAATTGAAATTGATCGTGATTTAATTGAAATTCCAAATGAAATGATTGTCTCACCTGAGATTGATATAATTTTTACAATTTTTCGAGATGATGTAATCACTGTCATCTAATGATTTATCAAATTGAGTAATCTTATGCTCAACAAATATTGGTGCTCTCACATTGAACAACGAAATTATAGCTCGAATAGGAGGAAGAAAAATTACATTCAAAAGCAATGACTCGGTGGTAGCAGATCTAAATGATCAAATATCTAATCAAGTAACGATAGAAATGCTGAATTCATTGACACCATTAGAAGTTCCACCACATATCCTTCACATAACAGTAGGAATGATTGCCATGTTGATAAGAAATTTCAATCCAAAAAAAAAAACGATTATGCAGTGGAACTCGCTTAATAGTCACATCATGTGATAGACATTTAATTCAAGCAAAAATTGTAAATCAGGTAAATAGAAATGAAAATGTTATAATCCCAAGGATCGATTTAAAATAAAGTGATTTCAATTTGCCTTTCGTATTTAAAAGACGTCATTTTCAATTATTCCTTCTTTTGCTATAACTATAAATAAAAGTCAAGGACAATCATTTTCTTATGTAGGCTTAATTTTAATTTAGTCAGTGTTTTCTCATGGTCAAATTTATGTGGCTTTATCACGTTCAAAATTTAAAAGCAATATGAAAATTTGTATCCATGATATTCCCCAAGAACAAGGGAAATTGATTGAAAATATTGATAGAACTTTCACTAAAAGTATGATTTATCGTGATGTTTTGTAATTAAGTATTTTGTTTAAAATAAATTTATTTTTTATTTTATTTTTTCTGATTTGAATAAATAAGACAAACGCACAGCCGAGCGAAGCGAGGCCAACAACAAGTATAATAATAAACCTAGGACGATTAGTACTAATAAAAATGCTAACCACACAAATAAATGATTAGATCGTAAAAAAAAGAGTTAAGAACAAAATCAGGAATTAATATTATTACTGTTAAAAGCATAATTTATAAAACCACAGAAAACATAATTATAAATTATGAAAATTGTAAAATATAAAAAGAATATTTCAATTTAAAAACCGTTATACTCATCCATATAATTATCTTCTACGCTTAACTTTTGTAACAATTAAATAATACAGGGTAAATCAGTCAATTTCTGACCATTTCACTCGAATGACGTGCATTAGGGATAAACAATTAAAAGAATATGAGCGCCATATCGAATTTCTAAATAGTTGCAGTTTGTATTGTTGCAACGGCGCTGCATGAAAATCGTATTGTTAAAAAATGGCGCCCGCTTTATCAACAGAGCAGAAATGCAAAGTTGTCGAATGGTATTTCGAGACAAAATCACCTGTAACCGTGCAAAGAAAGTAACGGAAGAAGTATAAGTGTCGAGACGCACCAGGCAGACCTAAGCAATCATGGATTTTGTCAAGCAATTTCGTGCCACTGGATGTGTTAAAGGCAAGAAAAAAGGCGGGAGCGAAGCTCGTATTCGAACGGCCGAAGTTGTCGAAAATGTTCGCACAAGGTTGGTCGACTCCCCTACCAAAAGATCTGTTCGCCGCCTATCCATTGAAGAAGGGCTGTCGTATACGACGACGTGGCGAATTTTGAGAAAGGATTTACACATGTTCCCGTATAAGATCCATGCATATCAGACACTGGAAGACAGAGGCGACAAGAATTTGCGATGGAGTTTGGAGCGGAAATGGAAGCCAATCAGGACATTGTGGACAACCTGTGGGTGTCAGATGAGGCCTTCTTCCATCTGTCACGTGACGTTAATAAACATGATGTTCGTTTTTGGGGATCCCAGGACCCTCATGAGATCCATAAGTCACCTCTTCATCCACTAAAGGTTATGGCTTGGTGCGCGATTTCCAAAAGAGGCATCATTGGTCCGTTCTTTTTTGAGGGCACCGTAACGTCACAGGCTTACCTTAACATGTTGGAAACCTTCTTCATCCCCGAGCTGCGAAGGAGGCGTATACCGCTTCGACATCAATGGTTTCAACAGGGTGGATCTAGGCCTCACACAACTAATGAAGTGCTAGACTTTCTCAATGAGAAATTCGGAAATCGTGTCATTTCAAACAGGTTTCCAGATCGATTCGGGGGTTGCTTTCTTTGGCCCCCTAGGAGTCCTGACCTAAACCCATGTGATTTTTATCTCTGGGGGTTCCTTAAAAACAGTGTGTTCACTACAGCACCAAGAACCCTAGACCAGCTGCGACAAAGCATCGTTGACTGCTGCACGCTTGTGGATGCAGAAATCCTGGATAGAGTTATGAACAACTTCACCATTCGGCTGCGAGCACTTCCAAACTTGGTGGCCACATTGAGCATATCATCAACACTTTTCCGGGAATAAAAACTCCGAACTGCCTAAAATATCATACTGAAATGCTAAGTTTATAAACATTAATGGGTCAATAAATCATAATACTGAAATTGTCAGAAATGGACTGAATCACCCTGTACTTCTTGTAATTCGATTAAATAATAAATAAAACGAATACTGCTTTGAAATTCATTTAATTAGGTTAATCTGCATATTATTTCAAGTTTACAATCTTATTTTAATTTATTAAAGAAGTATTTTTAAAGCGTTAATGCTGTTAAACTTACATTTAATACCATGCATTATAGAGTAATTGTCGTGCATTAAAGCTCTCTATATATAGAGTTTTATCAGGCATTAGATACTCATGTCATCTGGCGGTGTCTTTTTTTCATCATTACGCTAAAACAACGGCAATTGACAAACTATTTCTTCTAGCCACTGTAGTATAAAAATGAAAATTGTAACTACGATTGTAAAAATTACCATTACCATTATGAATGTTTGGTTTTATCATGAAAATGTTTTACGGCTGGACATCATTCTAAAAAAGCATGATGCTAAAGCCGATCCAAAAAAGCGTTACGGAACAGTTTTGCTTTAATTTCGTTTCGATCATCTTTCAGTTTTGATTTTTCATTACAGTTATGTATTTTTGATTTCTGCTTGTGGAAAGTGATTCCTGACCAGTTTTCGTGTCTGTATATCTTGCTGTACGCGGAACAACTTTGAGGAATGGTCAAAATCGTCCAAAATAAGGTAGCCAGCAGCTAACTACTCTACGGCTCACTCCTGCCCAGAACTGTGATGACTTTAATTGGCTTCACTTTTGTGATGTTAACAATAGGATTCGGAATCTACCTTTAAAAAACCGTTAGCGATTGTTAATTTTACTTAACAACAATGTCTAACAATTGAAATCCGAAATTTAATTAGACACGCTTTTCTTTCGTTGGACAAAGTATAGCAAATTCGTGTAATGGCCTAAAGTTTTGCTTTCATTGTTTTGAATGAACACTAATGAATACTAGTGTATTTGAATAAACTCTTTTAAATTACAATAAATATTTTTTATTACTCACAATTTAATTCATAATTTATTATTTTGAAACACTGAAATATCAATAAAATGTTCATTTAGATCTTTTGATACTTTTTGAAGTCTTCATCTTATTTATAATTTATGCGCTTGTTGAATTTCTGCGTGCGTTGAATTGCTTTGAAGTGCTTATTATCGCATCACCCGTAACGCTTTTTTGGATCGGAACATTATTCTTAACCTCAAAAAGCTTGCACGTGCCATACTAGTGGACCTGCATTCGATTGTGACCACAGACGCGAGTAAGGAGACGCACCTTAAGCATAGACGCTGTATTTACTCGAGATATCGAGACTCGATAACGTGTACATATTTCATACTTCAATTACCATAGGGCATTACTAAGTATGCCAACGAGAGACAGGCCAGGACACTCAAAAGTTACATGATCATCGGGGTACGGGCAACAATCCATCCTTCATTGTTTCCAAAACGAAAAATTACTGATTGTTAAAATCCAAGATGGATACAGTGATAGATGAATTGCTGGCCGGACTCCAATAATCATGTGACTTTTGAGTACCCTGGCATGTCTCTCGTTGGCCTCGACTCAGTATTAATGAGGTACATGATTCTGTAGACTCGTTCACTGATAAATAAATAAAAGGTTTATGTACTATATAGAATATATATTTGTTGCATATAAAACACGATCATGATTCAGTGCTTCTGAATGAAGATTCGAAACTAAGTCACTTTTTATTGCAACCTCATCAAAGTACAAATAAATTATTGGAAATAAAATAAAGCATTAAAAAATAAAAATAAAACATTAGCAGCAATAACATTGAAGCAGCAGAATTGATGCATCACTATAATGCACTATCCTCAAAATATTACTCGAGGTTTTTAGATTCATAGTTAAAATAGTGACAGCTCTTATCGCCATACAAATATGCATGGGCATTTGTTAGAAAAGCTGCGATAACGTAAAAATTTCAGCTGGCTGCAGATAAAAATTTCGATGGTTTTTATTAAATCAACAAATGCAAAATTTGTTGTATCTTCTATCTAATATACTAAGGGCTACTTTCTCAGCTGAGACTTCTCAAATGAGTGTTCAGCAGCAATACAGTGACATTGTTGTAACCAGATGTTCCTCATCTCAAACAATACAAGTCCATTGTTGCTAAAGATTCAGTTGAGAAAACTCACTTGAGAAAATAGATAATGAACTGGCCCTAATTCTCTTATCCTTCTGTCCGTCCGAGGCCAACAAAGAAAGTTACAACAATCCGTCCGAAGCCAGGGATTGTTGTGGCAAGACAATACTCCGTCATTATTATTTAATCCATATATCCATCCATATATATATACTAGCAGAGGTACCCGGCGTTGCCCGGGATAATTACACTTGTAGGTAAACAGAACAATCTCAAAAAATTAAATTATAACTCCCATTTGGTTAAATAATAACTCAATCAATACAACACAGAGCAAAGGGACTATGCATTCTACAAAAAATACGAAAAACAGGAATTCTAGGTGATATACCGGGACTTTATCTAAAACCTTCTTGACTTGCCTCACCACTGCGGAGCATCACCAGATACTTTAGACTCAAGTTTTTCTTGTCCTTGACGTAGAAGCTCTTATACCCTCTTGCTCTGTTCGAAACTCCCGTTGTTCAGATGTTTTAAATGCCCGTCTAGCTTTTTGTGTTTTAGTTGCGAAGTTTCTCTGACCAATACTCGTTCTTTCTCTTTCTTTTCCAGACACATAAATTTTTGCCAGTAGTCTGGACGTTTGATAGGGAGCTCAAGGGAGACACGCCTGACTCCTTTGCTTCATCAATAGACGCTGCCTTATTAATGTTCTGTCACTGCATCATCATTATGCTCATTATTAATAATTTTTGGAAACGAACATTCAATCATCGCATTAACAGCATCTCAGTTACCAAAATATACACATTCTCACAGAATATGGTCAAAATGTATTTTTAAGAAAATGTTTGGATCTGCTGTGCTACCAAATAAGCTAGGTGATAATCCCGGCGTGACTGGGACTTTTTTTTTGATTAAATTTTGCAATATCTTAAAAATAAACACACGAAAACGCTTAGAATTAATATAGTAATAATTCTTAATGAAAATTCGAAAAAAATAATTTTAAAGGCTCACAATGGATGGATGTCTCCAAGGATGCCACTGCTAGTCTAAATAATTTCTTACTCACGTGATCTTACTTTAGATGTACACTTGATGTTGTTGCAATTCCACACTCTTCTCTCGATGTCTTGAAGTAAAACTTGCCATTCATCATATTGTGTAGTCTAGCAGTCGCTGCTTCTTCTATTTAATTGCTTACCAATTGCTCGATACAACACGGAGCTAAAAGAGTGCTTCCTCTGTCGTCTTTCCACTCTTTCTCAATAGTCTGCTAACTCTCTATTATCTCCAGTTACTGAACATTTTTGAAGATTTCCAAGAAATTGTTAAGTATTAAGAGCTCTATGCATAACAGGAATTCTATGCATTCTTCAACCTTATTTATATTTCATTGTTGTCATGAGATATACAGGGTGTTTTTGAATTGAGTACAGATTTTTTGGGAGATGATAGAAGAGGTCCTTAGAAGTATTTTTTGTCATATGAACATGGGGTCCCCGCAGCTCCGTTTACTGACAATACTACATTGAACAATCAAATGACACCGGGACGCAGTGTACGCTGGTAGGCCTAGATTATTTTATTTTTAACAATTAACACAAGCAATCTACTGTATGACTTCCCAGAATGCGATTAGTTCATTTACATATGGACTAATCGTATTTTACAAAGGGTTTGGATACCATGGAATCTTGACGAAGTTTGTCCTAAGACTTTTCAACAAACAAGCACGTGCACCTCGAAATTTCTTTGCAAACAATTATTTTAAAAGTTATTACAGTAGATTGCTTGTGTTAATTGTTAAAAATAAAATAATCTAGGCTTACCAATGCACACTGCGTCCCGGTGTCATTTGATTGTTCAATGCAGTATTGTAAGTAAACGGAGCTGCGGGACCCCATGTTCATATAACAAAAAATACTTCTAAGGACCTCTTCTATCATCTTCCAAAAAATCTGTACTCAGTTCAAAAACACCCTGTATAAAGAAGGATGTTTGTGGGTTTGTTTGTTTGTGGGTTCGTTTCTTATACAAATCTAGAGTTTTATTCCGATCTTGATGAAATTTTGCATACTTGACCTTCAAACCATGAGGAAGGTCACTGTCTACCTCAGATTTCGAATAAATAATAATTATTGATAAAAATTCGATATTCATGGTTATGGCAAGGCATATTAATGAGAAATATCTCATGACTAACAATGCAAGGCAAAGTTAGTGCAACAATAGGTATCAACAGTGGTATCAACACGTAATACACCAACACTATGCAGGGATTAACAATATACAGGGCGTTTTTGAATTGAGTACAGATTTTTTGGGAGATGATAGAAGAGGTCCTTAGAAGTATTTTTTGTCATATGAACATGGGGTCCCCGCAGCTCCGTTTACTTACAATACTGCATTGAACAATCAAATGACACTGGGACGCAGTGTGCGTTTGTAGGCCTAGATTATTTTATTTTTAACAATTAACACAAGCAATCTACTGTAATAACTTTTAAAGTAATTGTTTGCAAAGAAATTTCAAGGTGCACGTGCTTGTTTGTTGGATTGGTCGTGGCGGACCAGTTGCTTGGCCACCGAGATCGCCAGACCACACACCGATGGATTTTTTTTTATGGGGAAGCATAAAATCAATGGTGTACTCCGAACCCGTAGATAACGAAGAAGAACTGGCGGCTCGTGTTGTCGCGGCAGCAGGTGACATCAGCGACCGTGCAAATCAACTGTTTCCACGCGTACATCAATCCATTATAAGGCGTTGCGAATTGTGCTATGAAGCAAATGGCGGTCATTTCGAACAATTACTGTAAAAGTCATACAGTAGATTGCTTGTGTTAATTGTTAAAAATAAAATAATCTAGGCCTACCTACGCACACTGCGTCCCGGTGTCATTTGATTGTTCAATGCAGTATTGTAAGTAAACTGACTGCGGGGATCCCATGTTCATATGACAAAAAATACTTCTAAGGACCTCTTCTATCATCTCCCAAAAAATCTGTACTCAATTCAAAAACACCCTGTATATAAGATATGAGCAACTTAACTAGCGTCAGCCATGATAATGATTAAAGAGACCATAGCTTAAATTTTAGCATCAATAATGCAAAATTTCATAATATAAACCAATGACATATATTAAAGTTAGACTCGGAAACCTGCCAGCATACTTGAAGTGGGAAGGTCCGCCTTCAAGAACCGTCATGGCCGAAAGTGAGCAAAACACATGGCTAAACATGAGGGTACCTGATTAATAATTTTTTCACACTCCGATCACGGAATGATAAGTTTATCTTTTCGTTAACTTTGTATTTGAAGTATTTTATAATATTTTATAAACAAGTTTTCGATCATGGTTTCAATTTCAATTTCGTTTCGATCATCTTTCAGTACGTATTTTCGATTTGTGGTTGTGAAAAGTGATTCCTGATGCTTTTTCGTGTTTATTTGTACGGTTGTACGCGGAAACTTTGAGGAATGGTTTTGAATTAATTATATCTCGGGCACAAAATCGTCAAAAACAAAGAAGCCACACAACTAACACCACGGCTCACTCCTGCCCAGAACTGCCATGGCTTCAATTGGCTTCACTTTGGTGACGATGTTAACAGTAGGATTCGGAATCTACCTTTAATATACGTGATTGGAACAAACAGCCCGAGCAACGTCCGACGGGTATCAGCTAGACTTTTGTTTTCTAAGGATTTCACCAGATGGCGATGCCAGACGAAGAATACTTCATTTTATTCAATTTTTCCAGACTTTCAAGGTCGCATGTATATATTTTCAGGAAGCTTGCTTCTTTCACGGTCAGTTATACGTTGCTTGCTCCCGCGTGTCCAGCTGTCGAAATCTACGTACAGGTAGATCCCGTTATACACGATTTCGGTATCCGCGATTTCGGATATACGCGGTTTTCATTTAGTAGCACCATCAATCACCAACATGCGAAAGCTCTTCTATTTTTGTTAGGAGTTGAATTCGTTTTTGAGTTATGTTTTGTTCCTAACCCTGTGTTTGTGCACATTTAGCACATCACTGGCTATCTATGAATGATAAGGTTGCTATACATCAGTTTGGACAAGATGAGCTGAGTTTCTAATCTGTTTGCGGAAAGATTTATTGTTGTAGGACTTAAAATGCCGCCGAAACGAAAAGAAAGTATTATTACCGAAGGAAGAAAGCTGGCCTGATGATCCTACTCGTTTGAAAAATGAGTTGGAGGTCCTCGATGAAGACGAAGAAAACGTTACAGCCGACCATCAAGCAATTTTTAACGAAACAACCTGCCAGTTCGAACGATCCCTTAACACCCAGTCCGAGCTCCTCTTCCAAACTCTCTTCGGGATTCCACCAGCACTATTACAGGAAGGAAACTGTTGTAAACAGCATCAGAATCTTCTGGTATAGATGACCCCAAAGCAATATAAAGTTACAGTTTAAGATGCAATATAGTTCTATAACGCAATTATTTACGTTATATCAGGAAAATAATTAATGCTTATGAGAACCAATCTCTATTCAATACATGTTAAATGGAACCCGTTTTACGCGAATTCGGTATACACGGCAATTTCGCGGAACACATGTATCGCGCATAACGGGATCTACCTCTACTTGCTTTTGCGCCACATACAATGTTGTTTACCGAATACACAACTACTTTACAATCCATGCCCAGCTTGCCTGTGTAGCTGATTCATTTATCTTATCTTTTTTTTTTCATTATTTACTTTCTACATATAATTTAATTTTCTTTTGTTTATTGTTCATAAATCATCATTTATGGTTTAAAATGATTATGAAAGGTTTGGAGAAGACTTTCTAGACTGTTTCTCATTTTCTTGCATTTCGTTCATATATGATATACTTTGTTAATCATATATGATTAGTATACTGTGTTAATCATAGTTCATTTTTTTTTACATTACAAACAATCGCTAAAAAAATTACTCAACGCATCTTTTCCTTTTAAATTGAAAAAAAAATTATTCTCTTGGTCTGTCCAAAGCCAGGGATTGTTGTGTGGTAAGATAAAACTCTTAAGAGCAGTATCTTTTGAACGGGAATAGGCTGCCCGTTGTAATTTTCAGAGTATGTATTATTATGGCGGATGGCGGATTGTCTAACAAACAAGAAATTAAGCTTCCCGAGGAAGGTGTAGGAAAGTAGCGGAAGCCCTGAGTTCATCTATTTTTTTATTCCTTCATCTGCACTTTTTACCCACCCCCCTCCATTTTTTTAATCAAAAATTGATTTTCTCGAACCTTGTATTTAGAAAATTTAAAAGAACCCTATCTTCTTTCCAAATCCAAATTGGTTCAAAGGTACGTGGTTTAATGGTATCATTGTGGTCCATTAGAAACTTACAATGTTAACATAGGGCAGTTGAAAAATATGGTTCCGCGAATGGTTTAGTTTAGCCTTTCGGTACTTGGTTATGTCATTTCTTAATGGTTTATTTATTAAGTACCGAAAGGTGCTTTATGCTATCAGTGTGGGGAAACGTGTCTGTCTGTCTGTCCGTAACTCTTAACTCCTCCAAGGCTATGAAAGATTTTCAAAATCTGTTTTCGTCAGTCGATTAATATGGTTACACGATCCAATCACAAATATTATCCAAAATATGTTCATTGGCACGTGCACAACTGGTACCTCTATTTTCCCACCTAGCAATTTTCAATGGAAAGATATAATAAGTAATACATCAAACAAATCGTAACGACAAGCTATAAGTGGTTATTAATTACTGTTTTCGTCAATTGATAAATATGGTTCAGCGAATGAACTGTTATGAAGACTGGCATAATGGATACAATAGTAAAATTAATGGTACTCTTACGACACCCTCAAAAATTTTCAATGGTAAGATATGGCATGTAATATATCAAACTACTTGGAATGACGTATCATGAATGAATATAATGTAAAATTAATGATAATCCAAATTGGTTCAAAGGTACGTGGTTTGTTGCCGGCTTGTTGGCCGAGAGCGCTGAGGCGCAGGTCTTTTCGCTCTCGCAACCAGCAAGTTGCGGGTTTGAATCCCGCTTGGGGCATGGATGTTTGTGATTGTCCTTTATTATAATATGAAAACCCCGTGTTGGGCTTCGGCCTGTTGGGGGCAACCCGCGGGTTGTTTAGATTATTAAATTATTATGATCCATTAGAAACTTACAATTTAACATAGGGCAGTTGAAAAATATGGTTCCGCGAATGGTTTAGTTAGCCAGAGAACTGGAGCCGGAAACTGTGGACGAACTTCAATAAAGATAACAGGAAACCACTGATCCACATAAAACTTTTAATAGGACGTATGCGCATTTCGGCAGCCACGCTGCCTTCTTCAGCGTACACAAGGATTTTGATCAGAACAGACAAATCTGTTCAGATAAAGGGCAAGGATTTACAGCATCTTTTATAGTACAAAGTCAGGGAAAAACAGCCAATAGTGAACAAGTTATTACAGCGCGAAATAAAGGAACAATCAAAAAATTTTACCAAATTTTTACAAACAGCCAATTAAATCAAATTACAACACAAAAATTAAAAATTACAGGGTCACTCTGTCGTCATTGGTCTGGTTGTCACTTGTCAAGATCGGTCTTCTCTTGGGCAATTTTGGTAGATGTATCCGATTGAAAACGAGGACCGGTTGGTCTCATTTGACATTGAGTCACTTTACCCAAGCATACCGCTTATAAGAGCCATTGAAGCTCTTGAAGACACTATGGATGACAATGAGTGGCCTCTTGGTGTAGTGAGTGACGTCATCAGGGTGATTAAGCTAATTGTATTTAACAACGTGTTCCTGTTCAACAATAAATGGTATAAAATGACCGATGGCACTCCAATGGGGAGTAGTATCAGCCCGTTCATTGCCAACATTTATGTGAGAAAACTTGAAAACCAGGCCATATCCGAGTTTAAATATTTCCCAAACATTTGGCTGCGGTATGTTGATGATGTATTCGCAATCTTCAACTGCGAAGAAAATTTAGACATGTTTTTGAACAATTTGAACAAACTATGTCCGAATATCAACTTTACAAAGGAAATGGAAGACAATGGCAGCCTCCCGTTTCTGGACCTCAGGATAACCAGGAATGATCAGACACTAGACTATAATATTTATAGGAAGAAGAACTTTGTCGCAAACTATATAAAGCAAAGTTCCAATCACTGCCACCTCCACAAACTTGCGGCATTCAGGCACATGGTGCACCGAGCACATGTGATTCCGTTGGAAAAAGAAAACAGGACGAGGGAAATCCAAACCATTAAAGAGTTTGCTAGGCAGAATGGTTTCAAAGAAGATATGGTTGACAATATTACCAAACGAGTTCAACGAAAATTGGCGGTACAAAAAATCACTACGCTACAGAGAAGTAAGAAAACTGATGCAAGACTAGTACTCCCGTATAACAGGCAACTAAACAAAGGCATGGAAAAGATCGCCAAAGACTTTGGTATGGAAATTACATACAGAAGCTCTGACACGTTAGAAAAGCGACTGAAGAATCCCAAAGACAAAATTGCCCCAGAAGACAAACCAGGTGTGTACAAACTGCCTTGTGCCAAATGTGAGGCAGTCTATTATGGTCAGTCCCGGAGGGCAGTTTGTACTAGAATTAATGAACACCTTACATGCATTAGAAACGGGAAATATGGAATATCGAGGTTTGCGGACCATATCCTGGACCAAGGACATGACTATAAGCAAGAAAACTTCGACATTATACACAGCACTGGAGACCGCCATCTGCTGAATTTTGTGGAATCTTTTGCAATTAACACGGAGGATCCTAGAAAACTATTGAACAGTGACGGAGGCCCAGTAGATGTAACCCACCTAAAAGACATCGGAAATCGGATACATCTACCAAAATTGCCCAAGAGAAGACCGATCTTGACAAGTGACAACCAGACCAATGACGACAGAGTGACCCTGTAATTTTTAATTTTTGTGTTGTAATTTGATTTAATTGGCTGTTTGTAAAAATTTGGTAAAATTTTTTGATTGTTCCTTTATTTCGCGCTGTAATAACTTGTTCACTATTGGCTGTTTTTCCCTGACTTTGTACTATAAAAGATGCTGTAAATCCTTGCCCTTTATCTGAACAGATTTGTCTGTTCTGATCAAAATCCTTGTGTACGCTGAAGAAGGCAGCGTGGCTGCCGAAATGCGCATACGTCCTATTAAAAGTTTTATGTGGATCAGTGGTTTCCTGTTATCTTTATTGTTTAGTTAGCCTTTCGATATTTGGTTATGTCATTCTTTAATGGTTTATTTATTAAATACCGAAAGATGCTTTATACTATATGTGTGGAGAAACGTGTTTGTCTATCTGTCTGTCTGTAACTCCTCCAAGGCTATGAAAGATTTTCAAAATCTGTTTTCGTCAGTCGATGAATATGGTTCATGGCACGAACCAATCACAAATATTATCTAAATCGGTTCAATAGCACGTGTACAAATGGTATCTTCACGACCTCACCTAACAATTTTCTATGGGAAGATATAATAATACATCAAACAAATCGTAACGACGAGCTATACGTGGTGATTAATTACTGTTTTCGTCAGTTGATAAATATGGTTGCGCGAATGAACTGTTATGAAAATTGACATAATGGATACAATGGCACGTGCTCTAATGGTACTCTTATGATACCATCAAAAAATTTCAATGATGGAATACAGGGCGAGTCAAAAATTATGTATACACACTTTGAACTGTCATAGAAAATTTATTTTGCTGCGTACAAGATAAAAAAAAGACTACAATCCAATTGGAAAATTGGAAAAAAATCAGAAAAGAATTGTAATTGTACTTTCTGGTCAAACTGAATGTTCCAAATGGTTAAAGTAAATGTTCAAAATGGTGGCCTTCAGCATCCATACATTTCTGACTACGAATCACGAATTGATTCTGTACTTCGCACTATTGTGTCAAATGCTGCACACACCACTTGAATCTCATCCCAAAGTGTGTCCAGGTTACGTGGTTTACGATGGTACACCTGATCTTTTAATGCGCCCCATAAGAAAAAATCGAGCGACATTAGGAATGGAGTGCGTGTAGGAAACTCGATTACTCCCCTGCGTCCTATCCACTGGCCTGGTATAGTTTGATCCAGGTAAGCTCGCACTTTCATATGATTGTGTCGCGGGGCGCCATCTTGTTGGTAATAAAACATGTAATTACCGTATATTGCACAAATGACGGGGAAAATAGAATCAGCAAGTATTGTTAGGTACTTTTCTCCAGTTCAAAACGGAAAGGCAACAAAATGTAATGAAGGTACATAGCAGTATTTTGGCCCAGAAATTTAAACGTGTAGATGGGAAAATAAATTTTCTATGACAGCTTTTTAACTTACTGTATAACCATCAAGCATCACCGCAGAATATTACAAACACATCCCAACTCGACCAGGTACGGATTTTCTAGTGACTTTTATCTCCACATGAAAGAATGTTAAAAACTTTTTTATCATAATTTATTAATACATTCATAAGTAAGTCTATCTGTACTTAATCTATACATCTAATAAAAACGTAGCGAGGCGAAAACTGTACATTAAATGTTTTGAGAAAAAGTGATTGCTACGTATATTATAAACGATACTGAAGCTTAAACAATAATTTTTAGAATTTTTGTCTGTTTGTATCTCTGTTTGTATGTTAGAGGTTGGCGCCAAAACTACTGAAGGGATTTAGTTGAAATTTTGCACTTTTATGTGGTTAAGGGTGGGTCTACATGTAGGCTATAAATCATCACGCTCAGTGCTTTAGGAAATGAGCAGTACCTACCTACCTAGATAAATACAGTGGTCGCCGCTTAATATGGCCGACTCGGGACCATGCTTAAGTGGCCACATTAACCGGTGGCTGATTTAAGCGAGGTTACCAAAAGTACCTATTTTTTTATCCAACAAGTCGAGCTTGTGTTTGTCCTTACATATCGACAAGTTTGTTTGCTTAAACAATCATTTATACACGTACAGTATCTTGTCAAATTAGTTTATTTATTTTCTACTGTTTGTTTGACAACCTTGGCTGCATTAGTGAAGTTATGTTGGTTAGAAGTCGTATGATTTCTATGTGGGATAGCTCATCAGGAACATGAGCATGGGGGCTGCAGTTACCAATTAGAAGACCAATTGTTGTCTTCGCTTTTAAGATAGTTGTTCCATTCAGCTAGCCAATTATTCCAGATCTCTAATGTCGTCCATTTTGACTTTCCAGTGATGAGGAGTTTTCTCTCTCTCCCTTCAAATTGGAACAAACAAGGGCATCAGCAGCCTCTCCATGAAGTTTCTTAAAGATTAGCCCATTGCTTTTTTTCCGGCGATGAAACCAGCCTTCAGTTGCCTTAAAGCCCGTGTGGGCTAATGTCTTTGCAATTTTATCAGCCTTTTGACATATGAGAGGACCGTTCACTGGAGCATTTCTGTTTCTAACCTATTGAAACCAACTTAAAAGACCTTCAACTTGAGCATCTTTTCCATTTAGCTTACGCTTCCTGCTTGTCCCTTCACTTGCAGATTTCATATAATTGACCAATCCGTACAATCTGTAATTTTGGGCAGCAGTGCCCACTGACTTAGAGGGAAATGAAAAGTGGATATTATAAACGGGGTGTTCATTTATCCGGAATAAGATGAGATGAAAAAGTAGAATTCGTGAACTACCTCTGGAAAAAGTGGCAATATTAAGCGGCGTGTGGCCACATAAAGCGAAAATTTGTTATATAGGAAACAGTTAGAAAATTCTGGACCGAGCTGGGAGAGGCCATAAAAAGCTGGTGGCCATATTAAAGGTGGCTACATTAAGCGGCGACCATTGTACATACATACTTAACGTGCCTTTTACTTAGGCATGTACAGGTTAAGCGAAATGGCAGAAAAGCTAGGGGTGGGTGGCGATTGGCCCCAAAAAAACGGAATAACGTCTAACGAGAATTTATAAATATAATTACTTTAAATAACAACTGCTGACTACTTAAACCTCTAAAGAAGGAACCCCCCCCCCCTCCTCTAATTCACCCTAGAGAACCTCCCCTTCCCGACAATTTCCAGAGTAAATTAATGTTAATGGTCAAAAACGTGGGTAATTGAAAAGGAAGGGTTCCAAACGAAAAATTGTTACTTTTATTGCTTTTTACAAAATATTTGATACAAAGAACCAGCATAAGTAATAAGTAAATTAACGAAATTCCATGTCGCTAGTGACAAACTTCAGAGCCCAGAATGGTGAATAGAAGAAACTCGTGAAATTCTGACAGTTCGTAGAGTGGAATCTGGGTAGACAACGTGTGTTGTCGCAATCACGTTTGGAAACCTGAGAAGTAAAAAAAAAAAAAAAGAAAAAAAAGTCCTTTGTAAAGTACAGGGTGTGTCAAAAGTCGCAGTACACCCTGTTTTTTCGAAAACCTTGCAGGAATTGGGAAATCTGAATATTCCAGTAAGGTATGGGTGAGGTGGTCTATTTTTTACGGTATGTACCGAACATGGCAGCCATCTTGAAATCGGTCATCTTGAATCTAAGTCAATTTTTTGAAATGGAAAGGGGGTCGTGTGATATATCAAATAACATCAGCATTTTCTGAAAATTTCATTCCTGTAAACAGATTTGAAGTAGCAATTATGATTCAAAGGTTGCAACACATTTTGTTTGGAATTACAGGCTGAATTGTTCTCCATAAATGACAGTCACTTAATGTGTTCAACATGGTGTCCCTCTTGGTCAACGCACACTTGAAGGCGCTGAATCCAATCGTCAGGCACTCGCAGAATGATTTACACTAAAGTGCTGGCACACGTTTCTTCAGTGCGTTGCTGGAGATGGTGTCTGTTTCTGATTTTCTCTGCATATACGAGTTGCTTTAAATGACCCCACAGATAAAAGTCAAGTGGTGTGAGATCAGGTGATCTGAGTGGCCATTCTACAGCACCATGTCGGCCAATCCAATGACCAGGAAATTGAACATCTAACCACTGAAAAAGATACCTTGTGCAAAAGAGGGATCTTGTCGATATTGCTCTATGGCCCAAGTGCAAAACTGCATACGTCTGTCTGGGTAGTCCTCTGCTATGTGCTGGAGTATATGAATCTTGAATGGATGCCATTGATGAGCATGAAGGATTCGTAAGATCGATGACTGGCTGATTCCACATTCTGCTGACAAACGTCGTGTGCTGCGTTGTGGGCTCTTGACGAAGGACGCCAAAACCATTGTTGAGGTGGTCTCGTCAGTAGCACTTATTGGACGGCCACTCCGTGCCTTGTCAACCACATTCCCAGCTTCTCGGAATTTCATAATTAAGCACCTGAGAGTCTTAAAATTGGAGGTCTTTCTGGGTGCCGCTTGTTAAAATCTGCAGCTATGATATGGAAACTTCGTTCTCCAAGCATCAAAATGATCTCAATTCTCTCCTCCGTGGTCAAAGCCATCTTCAGTTACCTGCTACAAAATGAAACAAAATGTGTTGTAACTTTTGAACCATAACTGCTACTTCAAATCTGTTTACAGGAATGCAATTGTCAGAGAATGCTAATGTTATTTGATATATCACACGACCCCCTTTCCATTTAAAAAATTGACTTAGATTCAAGATGGCCGATTTCAAGATGGCGGCCATGTTCGGTACATACTGTAAAAGTTAGACCACCTCACCCGTACTTTACTGGAATATTCAGATTTCCTAATTCCTGCAAGGTTTTCGAAAAAACAAGGTGTACTGCGACTTTTGACTCGCCCTGTATTAGGAAAATTTTGTCATGAATGTTCTTATATCCAAATCTGAGTTTATATTACATTCAAATTAATTTTTGCGTTCTTCCAACATATAAAACTTGATTTAATCAAATTAAAGGATGTTAATTTAAGTAACCATACTGGTATATTATTAAATAGGTCTGGGATATAGAATTGTCTTTCTCGTTTTCCATAATTATTAAAAATTTGAGGTATATCAAATTGTATATTTTTTCGTAACGAGTATTCTTGCTTCCTGTAATAGGTTGATTTAAATGCTAAATCTATCCGCCAGATGGCATCCGCTACGGTTTATGAATTTTGTTCTAGTTTATTTGCAAAAGTTTAGTGAAGATGAAAGTTAAAGACTTGAAAGAAAAGCTTCAGTTAATAGGAGCGGTTCAAAAAATTGAAAAATCAGTTGAATGCCTGGGAAGAAATTAATTCAGATTATCTGCAAAACCTTGTCACAACTATGCCAAACCGAATTTTCAAAAATTTTGAAAAAAGGGATGATTTATTGGGCATTAAGTGATGCTGGTCCTGTACTTATAGGACAGCTTAATTTCTATTTTTATAAATTCTCATTCTTGTTGTTGTTTATTTTTCAGTTATTTTTCATAAATAATAGTTGTGAGAATCTGATACAGTGACAATGTTTTAATTATTTTATTTTGTTTCTTGCAGACAAGGGAAAATATGGGTGGTCCTATACTTATGTGACGCACCTTATTATTAAATATGTCTGGGATATAGAATTGTCTTTCTCGTTTTCCATAGTTATTAAAAATTTGAGGTATATCAAATTTTATATTTTTTCGTAACGAGTATTCTTGCTTCCTGCGTTTTAGATTTTCGAAAAGTAATTTTGAGTAAATGCTATACAAGGTGATTATAATTAAAGTTACGATTTCAATAATCGATAATTTGAAAACTACTCGTCAGAATGACCTGATATTTTAGCAGAACCATCGTGAGGCAATGGAATTTTGTTTGGCGAAGGAAAAAAAATAGTTCCAAAATCTGCCGATAGATGGCGCTGGCAGGGTTCACATTGTCTGGAGATATGCAAATTACTAATACGTGACATGCGCACCGCAGACCTATGTAGTTCCAAAATCTGCCATAAAAACCCGTATGATTTCTGGCTTTGGGGTACCTGAATGTTGTTTTGTGTTCCCAAGCCGACTTGAAGGCAAGCATCACACACCACATCCATTGTATCAGTACAGATATCCTCCGATCTGTTGTGGAGCGTGCCATTTTGCGCTTCCAATTAGTAGCGGAACAAGGCAGAGGGCATATCGAACAACTTCTGCCTTAATCATCAGTAAGATGTTTGTTCCATGCAGCTCTGGTTTTTTGGCATTATCACTGTTGTCGCTGTAAACGCGTATTCTTGTCTTTTCGCTAATAAATTTTTCGTAAACCCCTGAACTCTATTGTTTCCTTTTGGCTAACAACATTCCTGTATTTCACGAATCCATTTTTGGTTTTTCCCCTGACATTACCCTGCCAGCGCCATCTATCGGCAGATTTTGGAACTAGTTTTTTTTCCTCCGCCTCACGATTGTTCTGCTAAATTATCAGGTCATTCTGACGAGTAGTTTTCAAATTACCGATTTTTGAAATCGTAGCTTTAATAATAATCACCCTGTATATTCAAATAATGTTTTGTTTTTTAGGATTTTTAATTCATTATGATACTCTATTGGACATTCATGTAATTTAGTGCCATATGTTATTTGTTTAATAATTTTATTTTGTATCTTAATAATATCCTTAAAGTCTATTCCAAATTTATATATTAATAATCCATAACGAATACGTGATTCGAATAAAGAGTTATAAATCATTTTTCTAATATGGATAGGACAATAAGGACTAACACGGTATATTTAATAACATAAAACCTTACGTAACATAATTTTAGAGAGGAAAAATGTGAATGCTAATTTAATTGAGCATCAAAATACATTCCAAGATATTTAAAATTAATAACATCGTTTGTTTTAGGGCAGATACATTCGCAGATTCTATCACAGTATGTTTCTTGAATATAAATATTATCTTCAAGGAAATCTATATAATTTTTGTGTGGAATCAAAAATTCTTTTAATGAGCTTTTTGAGTATTTAAGCTTAACCTACTAGCTCGTATACAATTAACATAATAATAATAATAATAATAATAATAATAATAATAATAGTAATAATAATAATAATAATTGTAACAACAACAGGGAGTAACCAACCAGATAAACCAGAGGGTTAAGAGCCATGGTGTCCCCCAACAGGCTAAAAGCCCAAAACGGGGTTGATGAAAAACACATAAAAAAGAAAAAAGAAAAGAAAAAAAGAGAGAAAGAAAAACTAAGAAAATAAAGTTAATAATAATAAGTTTAAAATAAAACAGTACAGATCAAATTTCATATTAATAGCTTCAGTGGTTTCGGATCGGTGATGATGAATCAGTCAATGAATCATGAATCAGGACATATTTTATATTTATAGATTATAGAAGATTTACCAATAGCGAAGTATTACCGCGTCCGCTGGTAATTACATAAAAATTAGCAAGCCTCAAGAATTATTTATGTTGCAAAGCAAATCTATTTTTTTTTTCTCAAAGGGTCACTTTGGTGAACATGATATTGAAATTAATATTTGGAATCAGAATTGCTGAATATATGAAATCGTCTTCTGAAGTCCCTCTTTTTCTCCACAGATATACAGAAATTCATGTTAAGCAAGTCTGTTTCTTGCTTATAATTATAATACGCATTCTTTCTTCGAGCATATTAAATATTGAGTAAGTTGTGAACGTCATTAGCGATTACAGTGTTTGATAATATAGGGCAAATGCATGTGACTGTTTATTAAAACGATTAAAAAGCAACTATAATGTTGTTCTCTACCTATCTACTAGATTTTTTTTCAACTGCCTTTGTCTCTAGTGACCACACAGCCTTTGAACTCGTTTTTGCTCGTTTTAACATTCGTTTTCATCATTGTAAACGAATCGCTAAATTCTTTTGGCAAAAGGAAATTTCTGAGATGATGTATGCTTTAATTCGTCAAAAGATGTTACGCGTATTAATGACAATTCTGTTTCTAGTTTTTTACATTTTATTGCATAGGACGACTGAGGTTTTATACAATTGGACAGGAAACTTTTTCTCGGTACAACGTTAATTCATGCTTATTCTTTATGAATGCAGAGTAATAATGTCATACGAAGGGCGAGTTTGTTTATAATTGTGTAAAATTATAAAAATGAAAGCTACAATGGTCGTTAATGATGAATTTATGCAGCAATAATAAACGATTATATCTTTGTTTATACAAAAACGAGCTAAATGTTCTGCTCTATTTTAATTAGGTTTACCATTCATGTGTTCCATGAGTATAAGAGTTTACTCATTGATCCGATTGAAAAGGGTAGGTGGGGGTTGAAAATAGCGGGATGTGGGGAAGCGATTTTACATGAGGTGTTGAGGTGAGGGATCGAGAGAAGAGGAAATGTTTGAGTATGGGTGATAATGACCGCACGTGAGCTAGCGGTGGAGGGGTATTGATGGTTGAGGGGAGAGAAATGAGATGGGTTGGTGGCCATCCGATGCACCAATGATAATTTGATTTATTAGTGGCTGATGGCTTGCACGAGCGCCTGATTTGTCGCCATATTCCCACAGTTGAGCGAGTAAATCAAGCGGGAGGGTGAACGCTCATTTTCTTTTTGGCTGCCTTCTTTTCTGCGGCTGCGCACTCACTTACCTGTCAGCGCTCTCTCTCGCGCGTTGGCCGCTGGGAACGGCGATGTTTCAGCCAGATGTCGCCCTTACAATTTACACGGTAAAGTGTTTTATTGGGAAACATCAGGCGTATCACTTACATAATGGGAGAAGGGAAAAGCCATAGGAGAAATGGTCGACAGAGAAGCGGTTGGGAATTTACTACCCACGGAAAATAAATGGAAAGTCAACGACAGAGGAGAAAAATAGAAAATAATTATTCAGTTGTAACGTGAATAAAAAAACTACAATAGAGCAATATGAACATACTTTATACCAACCCTCCTTCATCTAAGCACATGCATTGTGGCATTTATTCTTTGTTCCTTTTTTTTCTTTGATGCTGTCTGTATAAGAAGATAATTGTCAAGTATAAAGCTTGAGTGCTGTTTTTGTTATAGATTTTGGAAAGAATCTAGCAACTTAAGCTATTGAAGTAAATAAATTAACCCTCAACATGGTGACAAATAATAATAAAAAAAAAATCTTTGTGGAAAAGCGGACTTACTTTGTGTTTTAAATAACCCTTATTATATTATAATATTAGAAAAAATGGAAGGAAAAATTCTACGACCTGGATTCGAACCAGAAACCTCGACGCTTCTAGCAATTGGACTCGAATCCAGGTCGCAGAATTTTTCCTTCCATTTTTTCAAATAATTTTATAATCTGGCGTTTGGAGGATCAGCTCCAGTTTATATTCATTATTTATAGCCCTTATTACTTTTGAAGTAATGTGCTCAATGTCTATAAGGGAGTTGAAAAAAACTGCAAAACGCGTAAATTCTTATTAGGTTAGGTTAGGTTAGGTTTAATATCGAACTTCAATTGTATTTATTTAATTCAAACATATGTTACGCTCAGAATATGAAATTGCACAAGTCATAAAATGCGCAACTTTTTGCTCATTTCATGAATTGTACAATACCCTTACACAGTTCATGAAATGTGCAGAATTTTACACAATTCATGAAATGTGTACAACAATTTCTGCTCATTTCATGTATTGTGCAGCTATTTATAACCTATGGAAGCTAGGAAGCTCAGTGGCGAATGAACATGGCGTCTTGCTTATCGATACACAGGAGATAGTGGTTTCATACCATTGTGTACGGCATTAGAAAGCCGTAAACCCATTAAAAATTATCAAATAATAAGGAGAGCAAGTGTTTTATATTCGTCTGTGATAATTTACTTGACATTCCTAACACAAACACACAGAGGCATGAGCGTGTACCATCGCCCTCCCTTCCTGAAATATCTGACAGACCTTATAAAATAGGAAATATAGAGATTCCTTTATTTCAAAATAAAACAAAAATAACTTAATCCTAAAAAAGTAATTAAAAAACTAATTATTAATAAAAATAATTAATTCAAAAATAAATACAAAAAATAAAAAATTAAAAATTACTTATAAAGAAATTCTTTTTTATATCCTAACTAGCAAAGGTACCCGGCGTTGCCCGGGAAAATTACACTTGGATGTAAACAGAACAATCTCAAAAAATAAATTAAATTTTGCAATATCTTAAAAATAAACACATGAAAATGCTTAGAATTAATACAGTAAAAATTCTTAATGAAAATTCGAAAAAAATCTTTTTAAAGGCTCACAATGGCTGGACCTCTCCAATAATTTCTTATTCAGGTAATCTTACCTCAGATGTATACTTAGTGTTGTTGCAATTTCCACTCTTCTCTCGATGTGTTGAAGCAAAACTTGGCCATTCATCACTTTGTGCAATCTAGCGGTCGCCGATTCTTCTATTTACTTGCTTCCCATTTGCTCAATACATTACGGAGCTAAAGGAGTGCTTCTTCTGTCGTCTTTCCACTCTTTCTCAATAGTCTGCTAACTCTCCATTATCTCCAGTTACTGATCATTTTTAAAAATTTTCAAGAAATTGTTAAGTGCTAAGAACTTTCTTTTCTAAGAAAAGCCTGAATAACAGGAATTCTATTCATTGTTACAAATTGAAACTTATCCATATTACATCATCATTTTATGTTCATTGTTATAATTCTTGGAAAGATTGCTTTAACATTACATCATCATTCTGTGCTCATTGTTATTGGTGAATTGCGCGTTGATACCATTGTTGATGCGAACACAATGGGCCTATTGTTGCACAAACTTTGCCTTGCATTGTTGGTCATGAGATATATATTGTTGGTTCATGCAGTGTGTTTGTTTGTGAATTGCGTGCTGATACCATTGTTGATACCTATTGTTGTACAAACTTTGCCTTGCATTGTTGGTCATGAGATATTTCTCATTAATATGCCTTGCCATAACCATGAATATCGATTTTTTATCGATATTTATTATTTTTCCGAAATCTGAGGTAGACAGTGACCTTCCTCATGCTTTGAAGGTCATGTATGCGAAATTTTATCAAGATCGGAATAAAACTGTAGATTTGTATAAAAAACATACAGACAAACAGACCCACAGACCCACAAACATCCTTCTTTATATATATAGATAACAAAAAAGTGACAACTGAATAATTACGTTTATAAAAGTTTTATTTTTCTTAAATGGTTAAATGATCAAATATTTCGCAAATTTGCAAGTTTAAAATTCAGTACTTTAAAACGCAAAGAAATATCAAAAACATAGATTCTTCTTCTAAAATATCTATGTGATCTATTAAATACTTCTAAAATATCTATAAGATAAAACATTTTATAGATACATTTGGTTTCAACGTAGCTCAAAAAGTCTTCTTCAGATCGAACGTCACACAATATAAAATGATAGCTCACGTGATTTTATCTGCTAGGTTAAGCAATTTTTTTCCGCAAAATACTGTTAACTTTTGGAACCGACTTCCTAAGCAGCTAAGATTTAGCATAATGGAATGTAAACGTACGGACTGTAGCAATCAGAAGTAACAATAACGAAATATACGAGGTTCTGGCGTTAACATCCTCCCCCGGCTTGAAAGGGTTGAGCTTTCAAAACACTTGGATAAAGGAAGTATAAAATACTTTGCTCTGAAGAGCGGACAATGAAAACTGAAAAAGAGAACAAAACTTATTGTTGAGTGGTATAGGCAAAAGAGAATTGTGTCAAGTTTACTGTCATTTAAGGTTGCAGATGTGTATTAGCGAAAGCAGACATCAAAGTATGACTGCAAAAGTGCAACCACAAAGAAGGAGTGCAGTTGGGAATACGCTAGCAATCATCAAAGGTGATGAATTTAGCTAGAGCCAAACGAAATTCGAAGAAATCATCGAAAGAACGACGATGATATAAATTTCCTCAATGGAAAACTTAGTTAATAAATAATAAATACAAACAAAAGTCAATAGACTAAATTCTCAATAAGAAATATTTGTAAATAGAAGTTAGTGATATAACAAGTATAAGGTCATATAAGATACAAGTATAAGATAGCGTTTGATTATAAACTGAATTGAATAATTTCCCACTTTGGTTACATCAAATAAGAACAATAAGAGTATGTTTGAATTGAAAGTAAGTAAAATTTCATCTGCTCATCTCTTAACCAAGTAAGAAATTTCAATGCAATTCAAGTTGTTGACGGCATTAAATGCTAGCTGAAATAAAATTAACAAAGAATATAAGTAAGAAAACAATAGTGATTTGCTGTTTAGTCTAATCCACAACAGCGTAAGACCCAATATCTGTATGAATGTCAAATTCTTCCATGAATTCTCCTCATCTTTCAGGTAGGTATGCTGCATTCGTTGGAAATACTGCAATGAAGGTAACTGCAGTGAATCTTCATATTGGTTTCTTGCGGGTGCTGTTGGGTGAAGTTTGTTAGCGATTGTGCTTGAAGTGTTTGTGATAAGAAAAACTTCAGTGGCACTCGTGGCCCCTGCTGTTGCATTAAAGATTGCAATTCTTGTGGCAGCGAACATTGGCTTGGTGGCATCGGCAGTGGACACTGTTTCGAATGCATCTACGTTAGCAGTGGACACTGGTGGGCTTGCATCTGCGATTGCAGCGGACACTGGCGGGCTTGCATCTGCGATTGCAGCGGACATTGGCGGGCTTGCTTCTGCGATTGCAGTGGATAATGGCGGGCTTGTTTCTGCGATTTGAGTGGACACTGGCTCGACGGTATCTGCTGTGGCATTGGACACTGGCTCGACTACATCTGCTGCGGCAATGGACACTGGCTCGAATGCATCTACTGTTGCAGTGGATACTGCCTCGAAGGCATCTGCTGTGGCAGTGGACGCTGGCTGGCTTACATCTGCGATTACAGTGGACACTGGCTGGCTTGCATTTGCGATTGCAGTGGACACTGGCTCGATTGCATCTGCGATTGCAATGGACTCTGATGGCTTGCATCTGCGGTTGCAGTGGACACTGGCTGCCTTGCATCTGCGATTGCAGTGGACACTGGATGGCTTTCATCTGCGATTGCAGTGGACACTGGCTGGCTTGCATCTGCGATTGCAGTGGACACTAGCTCAATTGCATCTGCGGTTGCAGTGGACACTGGCTCGATTGCATATGTAATTGCAGTGGACACTGGCTCTATTGCATATGCATAATGTAACAACAACTGAGGGGAACCAGCATAGACAACTATACGGATGAACCTCAAGTTGTCCCCCAACAGGCCGAAGCCAAACCGGGGTTGATGAAAAACACATAAAAGGAGGGGGGGGGGGAAATGACAATCAAGAAAATATAGTGAAAATGAAGATCGTTAGAAGCCAAATGGCTAATGTCATTAAAATGATCAAGATAGTTACAATTTTATTTACAGGGTCAATATGCGAAATAAAAGTTTTCCATTTAAGAGAGGGGTTAAGTACATAACCCCTACGTATCAACCTTAGACTTTGAAAGTTAAAATCGTTCACCAAAGGTGCAACGTTCAGTCTTGCATGAAATACACTTACAAGAATATTCAGAAAAACATTTGCTAATGATGCGTTGAATATTAAAAACATTATGATTCTGTGTTAAAACACATGATTACCTAAATTTTTCCTCAGAAAAACATTAAAACTAGAGCATTTGCGTTGGATTTTTAGCAAGGCTTGAGAATTACCACCATGCCAAATCCAAGCGCAATAGATTATTTTCGATATCACAAATGCCTTAAACAGAGTAAAAAAGGTCCTAATATCGGAGAAAAAATGAATAGACCTTTTCATCAATCCAATTCCACTTGAAATATCCAGATAAATTTTAATTTAAATGATTAGTGAAAGAGCAGTTGTCGGACAACACCACTCCTAAATCCCTCAAATTATTGGTTCGAGCCAAGACTTTATTTTTAATATAATAATTAAATATAAAAGGGGCGGTAGAGCGGCTAAAAGACACCACAAAGGATGTTGATGCATTTAGTTCTAATCCATTATCACTTGACCACTGATAAACTCGAGAAAGCGCCTCCTGAAGGTCAAGGCAAGAGTTCCAATCTTTCATAGCATAATAAAGTTTAATATCATCAGCGTAAATAATCGCTCTAGAGTGAAAGCGCAATAAAATATGCGGAAGATCAGCGAGAAATATATAAAGAGTAAGGGACCCACTGCGGACGCCATTCTTTATAAGAAGGGTCGCCATTCTTATAGGAAGGGTTGGACAGGATTGATCTTGAAACCTCAGATTAAAAGTCCGGCCAATAAGCATGTTTTTAAACCAATCAACTGCAGAAGTTGCCAAACCAATATGTCTCAGTTTAATCAAAAGCAGAGGGACGTTGACTTTATTAAAAGCCTTAGTAAAATCCATGTATAATGAGTCAACGGACCGGTCATTGGTACCCGGTCATTTGGCCGACGGACATTTGACCGACGGACATTTGGCCGAACGGACATTCGACCGAACGGACATATGACCGAACGGAAATTTAACCGACGGAGAAATGCCTGCATTTCCCCGACATTTGGACATTTGACGTAAAGCGATGTTTTCGGCAATATAATTCATTTAATGGGAAAAAATGTTTTATAATTCAAAAAATGGAAAAAAAAAACATAATTACACCATGCACTATATATATGTCAGATATTCGGGTAGAGTGTCAATATCATTGAAAACTCTGAAAATGAACTCTACAGTGAAAAATGTCAGAAATACTCAACCCATTACCAGTTGATTTTTCCATCTTACCCTGAGTTGCATTTTGTCCGGTTCCCATCTTAACCTACCTAACGTTATGAAAACAAACATTTATTTAAAAAGACCTACAAAAAAGGAATAATTTTATAGATACCATACAATATGCTTGCTCCTGAAAACATTTTGTTTTTGCATCCGATATTAGAATTTTTATGTCTCCTCATAAAGCAGATTAGAAACCTGATGTGTATGGAATAAACTTTTAATACCATGATACTATTATCAAATATTGCCCATCACTAATGAGTATCTCATTCTATAGAAGTAAAATATTCATTTAAAAAGACATACAGGAAAAGAATTGAAATTATTTAATGATACAAGATCCTCAGTTGCATTTTGTCCGGTTCCCGTCTTTACTTAACGATATGAAAACAAACCTTTATTTTATACAAAAAAGAATAATTTTATAGGTCCATACAATATGCTTGCTTAGTAGATAGAATTAAACAGATTTGTTATACGAAATAACCTCCTGAAAACATTTTTTTTCCTATTAAATGAAATATATTGCCGATAACATCTCTTTACGTCGAATGTCCAAATGTCGGTGAAATGCAGGCATTTCTCCGTCGGTTAAATTTCCGTTCGGTCATATGTCCGTCGGCGAAATGTCCGTCGGTGAAATGTCCGTTCGGTGTAATGTCCGTTCGGTGTAATGTCCGTTCGGTCGAATGTCAGTTCGGCCAAATGTCCGTTCGGTCGAATGTCCGGTCGGTCGAATGTCCGGTCGGCCAAATGTCCGTTCGGTCAAATGTCCGTTGGTCAAATGTCCGTCGGCCAAATGACCGGGTACCGTTAAGTCATCCAGAGGATATGATGGAGTCCTTTCCTATCAGGACGATAGTGTTGATTGTTGATTGACGAGGGACAAGGGACACGAGGAGCCAGGAGATCCAATAATCGGGAATATGGCCTTTTGGATGTCGTCGAAATTGATGTCCAGGATGTGACGCGGCCTGCGATGTCTAAAAAGGCTTCTGAAGGTAAGCACGTGCTCAAGAATACCTGCAACCAGAGGATTGGGATGGTCCTTCATCTTCGGAAGCAGCTTTTTCATCAATTCCTGGACGTGATTCCCAATGGGAAGTATCTCAAAATCGTCGGCAATAGAAGTATTTGTTGCAACTCTCCTGTCAAGTTGAGCAATGGTCCTCAATGTAACGTTTTGGAAAGTTTGGAGGTCCTTCCATCTGGACTTACATATTGTAGCCCATGCAGGCATAACATAAAGCAAGATGGTTCGGATTACTGTCCTATACAGCAATAGTTTGCAGTCCAATCCAAGCGCGCTGTTTCGCCCCAGAAGAGCTACCAGACTGAACTTTGCCTTCTTTGCCTTGTTGATGGCGTAGGACACATGGTCGCCCCAATATAGCTTGGCATCTATTACCACTCCGAGGTATTTGTAATGTTTTACCCATTCGAGCTCTTTATCAGAAAGGAAGAGAGGACTCGGGGGTTCCGAAGTTTCTTTGTAATGAACATTGCCTTGCATTTGTCAACATTTAGATTCAGTCTCCACCTAGCAAACCATTTCTCGCACTTAATGTAAGGCATTCTGCAATCGAGATATGACATGAGCGGGAACGCGAGCAGTGGTCATGATGGACGCGTCGTCAGCGAACAGATACAGCTTGCATTTTGTAAATGTTGGAAAGTCATGGATGAAAAAGTTGAAGAGTGCAGGGCTAAGAACAGAACCCTGGGGAACACCAGCTTTGGCGTCACACGGGTTTGACATGGAGCAGCCAACCTTTACACGAAATATCCTGTTCGACGGAAAAGATCTAATCAAGGCAATAAGATCGTCCGGAAATCCAAAAGTAACCATTTTGTGTATCAGGCCTTCGTGCCAAACCTGATCAAAAGCTTTTCGGACATCCAAAAACACAAGACCACCATATTTAGCGCAGTTAAGAGGAGTATTTAAATCTGCAACAAGCCTCCAGATTTGGAGTTGGCAGGAGTGACCTGGTCGAAAGCCGAATTGCTCTTCACGAACAAGATTGTTAGCCACACAGAAGTCGTTAAATCTCTTAAGACTGACGCGTGCAAACACTTTTGATAGCATAGGTCACAAGCTTATAGGCCTATAACTTACAGGGAGAGCAGGGTTTAGACCAGGCTTCGGTATGGTAACGATAACAGACTCTTTCCACTTGACAGGAAAGTAACCATGTCTCCAGCAGTCATTCATGGCCCTGGTAATAGTCGCAACAACATTAGGAGGCAAGTTCTTGAGAGTACTATTTGTGATGGAATCGATACCTGCTGCTTTCCTGCTTTTAAGATGCTTGATGACATCGGAGATTTCGTGAACACCAATAGTGTCCTCACAGGTAGAAATACGATGAGTGAGCTTGTATGCGATACATCCATCGTTGACAAGACGAATATTTGGGAAATTATTTGGGTTGTCCTCACCAGGAGTGGTAAATTGTTTAACCAGGGATTCGGCGAACAGTTGAGCTTTATCTTGATCACCCGTGACAGCATTGCGATTTGCGGTAAGCAGCGGCGGTAAGTTGAAGGGTCTGTTTCCTTTTAGAGCCCTTACAGTACCCCAGAGCGAGTTGTCCTGGACTGAGAGGGACTTTAGCTTTTCGCTCCATCTTTGATTACGTAAAGATTTAACCTCTTCCTGGACCTTGCGAGCTAGCCTGTTGTATTTCGTCTTGAAGAAGGGAAGTCGTTTACGCTGCCATAACCTTCTATAGGAATTTCTTTCAAGTATGAGACGCCTGATGTAAATAGGGAGGTCGAGATGTTCAGGACGCTTTCGATCACTAGTGAAATTACTGCAAGCTGTAGCATCATTGATAACACGAGTAATATTTGCATTAATATCCTCGTTGTCTATAACCTCCTTATATGGAATGCTGTTTTCTCTAAGGATATCCCTGAAGAGTTTCCAGTCTTGTTTGAAGCAAAGCCCAATCTTAACATCGATGTTCAAGCCCTCAAAGATAAGCATCACTGGACGGTGGTCAGAGGATAAGTCGTCGACTGTGAATATATTATAGGGCTTAAAGAATCCTTTAAAAACTACAACGTCCAGCACGTCGCTGATAGGAGAATGGTCGCAGTAGTACGTGTCATCAAGGGGTCCAGCAACAAAGGTGTCAATCTCGTTTAGAGTGTATCCATAGAGGATATTACCATTTTGGTTGGAGCATTTGGAATTCCATGCATGGTGCTTAGCATTAAAGTCTCCCGCCATAACCACTGGAACGGGCCCAGAGAGCAGCTCATCAAGCTCGCACGGTCCAAGCTTGTGCCTAGGTGAATTATACAGAGAGGTGAATTTAATTTCACCTGCGTCGGTGTCATTTATTATCACGGAAACAGCTTCCATTCCTACATAATTCGGAGTGACAGTCTCACGATGATCAATGCCATCTTTGACAATGATAGCTGCTCCACCAAATGCTTGACTGGCGTTGTTACCCAGAGGTCGATCCTTTCGATAAACATGATAACCCGGCAAGTTAAAAGCTTGAGTTGATTTCAGGTGCGTCTCACACATGAAAGCTAAGTCAATATTCCAATTTATGAGGAAACTGTAACATTCGATGCGCTTCCGATAGATTCCCCTGGCGTTCCATATATTGTAACGCAGCTTTCCGTGGGTAATTGTTCTGTAGTGGTGTCTGTCCATGGTCATTTCTTGATTTCGTGGTACGCAACCTGTGGCAGTACGTTGCCACTTTCCTTACAGAGGTTTAGAAGGTTACCTAGACTCCTATAAATGCTGCGCAATTGGATTGGATCGACCGCATCTGAATGAGAAGAGCTGGATGCGGCTGAAGCATAGGTTCTGCAACAACTGCTTTGGTGCTTTTGATCCTTTTGACTTGGGGATATTTCGGACATTTAGTATAACTTGAAGTATGCTGACCATCACAACGAATACATTTAGGGGGGTCTTTACCCTTTACATTTGTACAGTCCCTCGACTGATGGTCACCTGCGCACTTATTACATCTAGGCGATTCGGTGCAACCTTGGGAGACGTGGCCAAAACGTAAACAGTTGTAACATTGTAAGGGCCTTTTGTTGCCTCTAAATAATTCAACAATAACAGCAAGGGAACCGACACGCTTTAAACTCAAAAATGACTTATTGTGCTCAGTGTTTTGGAGTAGAACTAACACCAGTGGCATTTCAACGGAACCGTTTGCTTTTTTCAACCTGATTGCCTTTTCAGGATAATAATTTGCCTTCTTCCTGAGGTCATCACAAAAGTCTTCCAGGTCATACGTTGTGTCAACATTTCGGACAACGTATTTCAGTAGCTTTTCTAATTTGAGCTGATGATGCTAGATTTTTAGCACATCGTTACTCTTTACTCCAGATACTAGAATTTTGTGCGTGTCCTCATCAAGACACTTAATTTTAATGGTGTCCTTACGACCAGTGTGGCAGATGATTTTATCTAAAGACACATGTTTTGTGATCTCCTCTAAAATTTCCTTGATTGGTTTTCCGTGATGACGAATAATAATCGGAGGAATGTAAATAACTCCCTTTCCATGGGTGACATTGCTTTGGGAATAACCAAGCTTAGCTTTGTTACCTCGTAGGGCTACAGAGACACCATTATTGATATCGACAGTGGACTGAATGTTGTCTATCCTAACACCACCTTTGTTTCTTTTATTCTGCGCAATACGCCAGTTACCTCCATCACTGTCAGCAGAATCATTTTCGTGCCTTCTTTTGACGCTAGTTCGTAGTGAGGAGTTTCCTTCGTTGACTGCTTCCAGGCAAGTAGAAACATTATCATTATCAAGTATTGGATCAGGATTTACCACTATCATGGGCGAATCAGAAGTAATGGGAGAGCCCATAAACTCCTTGATAATATTGCCAAAGTTAGCAAAGCCACCGGCAGTCTCTAAACTAGCACTCTGAACATCACTTTTTAAACTATCAATTTTACTACCAAGTTCCTTAGACAGCGCTTCCACCCTTGATTCTAACTCTAGATATTTGTTGTTCAGTTCAGTACGTAATGCCTCAAGTTGTCCGTTAATAATAATGTCAAATGCCAGAAATCTCGGATCCTTACACGCATCTTTGTAGGCCAGTTCACAAAGTAACACTTTACCATCAGCATACTTAACAGTACATGAAGGAGATTTTGACGCAGCGCCTGATGTCATCATGAAGCAGGTGTGGTGCTGGGTTTTGCCGTCCTTAGAAGGACGCACCTACTCAGAACGACTCAGTTTAAAAGACTTAAAAAAGTCCTATCTTGTTAGTCCTCTTGGAGATTCCACCGATGCACTGAAAGTCGTCCAGACTGCAATAGGTACGTCGTCGTCCGTCGAGTGGTAGAATCGTCGTGCAGTAGCAGCAGTAGTGTGTCGAGCAGCACTGAATGTTACAGACAATCGACAATCGAGCAGTGGAGTGAAGAATCAATTGCGAGTGGTACTGAAGCAGAGCTCCCAAACTCACTCGTCACATGTATAGACCAGGGGAATTACACTGAGATAGGTGAGAAGCCTGAAAAAACCCCGAAGGTCCTCCTCAAGATGATTGAAGAATGTTCCCTTCATTCTGGGGATAAAAAGGTTGATTGAAGATTGTCATAGAAAAGGGGGGAGGAGCCAGAGGCGAACTAGGCTATCCAAAAATCGGGGAAGATAACACTCCTGACATCGTCGAAGTTAACTTCAAGGACATGGCTGGGTAAACGATGTTTTAAGCGTTTCCGGTAGTCATTAGGGTTGTGAATTTCAAACTCCAACTGATTCCTGCGATTAAGCATCTTCGGGAGCATAGTCGTTATCGTATCCTGTACAAACTTGCCAATATGCGTCATCCCTAGATCCCCATGGACGACATTATGTTGGCTACTCTACGATCAAATTTCACAATTGCTCTAAGAGTTATATTTTGGAATGTCTGCAGCTCCTTCCACCTTGTTTTGCACACGGAAGCCCAAGCTGGCATACCATGAAGCAAGATCGTGCGGATGATCATTTTGTAAATGAGCAGCTTGTTATCAATGTCAAGGGCATTGTTACGGCCAAGCAACGCGATCAGACTGAATTTGACCCTCTTTGCTTATTCAGCGCGTAGGAAACATGTTGATTCCAGGTGAACCTAGAATCGATCACCACACCAAGGTATTTATATTCTTTTACCCAGTCGAGCTTATTTCCGTACAGGGTAAGCAAACCTGGGGGGTTTCTGCGTTTGTTTGTGAAGAACATAGCCTTGCACTTGCCAACATTTAAGTTCAGCTTCCATCTGTTGAACCATTTTTCGTAGAGATGCAGCGCTTTCTGCAAGCGAGAGATGACATGGGCAGTAACACGGGCAAAGCTTAAGATGGCCGCATCATCAGCGTAGAAGTACAGTTTACACTTGTCGGGTTTGGGAAAGTCCTGGATAAAAAAATTAAACAAGGCTGGTCCCAGAACTGATCCCTGTGGGACACTGGCTTTAACCACACATGATTGGGAAAGGGAGTCACCAATTTTAGCTCGAAAAGACCTGTCTGTGAGGAATGAGCGCACCAGCATGATAAGGTCAACTGGAAATCCAAATTTTATCATTTTATAAATGACACCTCATGCCAAACTTGATCGACGGCCTTGCAAATGTCTAGAAAGATAATGCCACCATATAGAGACTTTTTAAGAGAGTTTTTTGCGTCGACAGCAAGCCGCCATATTTGCATTTGGCAGGAGTGGTCCGTATGGAAACCAAACTGCTCATCACGAATAAGATCATTGGCAGAGCAGAATTCATTGAACCTTTTAAGAATTGTTCGCTCTAGAACCTTAGACATAGTTGGTAAAAGGCTGATGGGCCTGTAACTTGCAGGCAATGAAGGGTTAAGACCTGGTTTAGGAATGCTTAGAATAATTGATTCCTTCCAGCCAGTAGGGAAATATCCGAGTTTCCAGCAGTCATTAATTAGTCTAACGATGTCAAGAATCAGATTGGAAGGTAGATTTTTAAGTGCATTATTTGTGATGGCATCCATTCCAAGGGCTTTCTTATTCTTGAGTTTCTTGATGACCCTTCCACAATTTCCATCGGGTAGATTGATCGCTCTATAGGACCCGCCGACCCTCATAAAAATTGGAACACACATCACGAACCTCGCTGATTGCATGCTCTCCGTCCGGAGTGTCTGGAATTGGGGTGATGAATTGATTGCTAAGTGACTCAGCAATTAATTGAGCTTTATCTTGGTCTGTAGTAGCAAGAGTAGTACCGTCTGGAGAAATCAGGGGTGGGAATTTCGTTTTCTTACACTTAAGAGCTCTAATCATAGTCCAGAGCGAGTTGTCATGAGTTGAGAGATTCTTCAATTTGCTAGTCCATTTTTGCACTCGTAGTTTTCTTACTTTTTCGTGGACCCTCCTAGAAAGCCTATTATACTTTCTCTTAAAGATGGGATCACGTGTACGCTGTCAAAGTCTTCGGAAGGCATTCCTGTCTGCAATAATTTGCCTAATACTTGGAGATCGAGATGGTCAGGATATTTAGGGTTTATAGGGCAAGCACTAGCAGACATCGCATTGTTGATATTACTGGTAATGTCTTCGACTCTATCATTGATTTCATTGGTTCTGGAGGCACTCGCTGTGTAGCCGTTGTTAGTTTTAAGAAGGTCACGAAAGAGTTTCCAATCCCGCCTTATAGGAAGTCGATTCAGGATGTCTATATTTAAGCCATCAAAGTTAAGGGCAACTGGAAGATGGTCAGATGTTAGATCGTCCACCGTGTAAATGTTATACGGCTTGAATAGACCTTTGAGAATAGCAATATCCAGGACATCGCTCACGGGAGAATGGTCACAATAATATGTATGCTTGATTGGACCGATATCGACAGTGTCCAGCTGATTTTGGATGTAACCATATAAGATAACACCATTGTGATTAATGCGTTTGGAATTCCAGTGAGGGTGCTTCGCGTTTAGATCGCCAGCCAAAACAACAGGAAAGTTACCAGAGAGCAACTCTTCGAGCTCGCAGGGGTTAATCGCATGCCCTGGGGAATTATAAAGCGTAACAAGCTTCACCCAGCCAATCGTGAGGTCCTTGATGAGAATAGACGCCGCCTCCATTCCTGCATAGTTCGGGGTAATGACTTCAACATGCTCAATACCTTCTTTAACTATAACAGCCGCTCCGCCAGAGACATTATGAGCAGGATTTTTTGGGAGTCTGTCCTTACGATAGACTATGTATCCAGGCAGCCTGAATAACCGTTCCGTCTTGAGGTGCGTTTCACAGACAAAGGCGATATCGATTTTGCATACAATATCAAATGCTCTAGCTGTTCATTGATTACAATATCAAATGCATAGAATCTAGCATCCTTGCACGCATCTTTATAAGCTTGATCACAAGGCAACTCTTTACCATCCGTGTACTTAACTATAATGGTAGCAGATTTCGACGCAGCGCCTGACGTCGCCATGAAGCAGGTGTGGTGCTGAATGTTACAGACAATTGATTAATCAGTGTAGTGAAAAAGTAGTACGAGTGGTCCAGGAGCCTTTAGCTCACTTTACACGCTCGCCCAAAAAGTAAACCAAATGAGATACACTGAAGTAGGAAAGAAGCCTGATGAACCTCTTTAAGTCATCCAGAAAAGAGTCCCTTCATGGTAGGGACGAGAATCGGATTGTGGATTGACGAATAGCGAGTCCGAAAAACTAGGATCTAGCAGATTCAGTAGTTGGGGAACTCGGCCTCGTTAATGTTCTCGAAATTGACATCCAAGATATGACGGGGTCTTCGAAACCTGAGGGAACCCCTGATAGTGAGTGAGTGGTCCAGGATACCAGCAACCAGGTTATTTTCATGATGTTTCATCTTGGGAAGCATGTTCCTGAGAAGTTTTTGAACATAGGAACCAATGTGGGTCATCCCCAGATCTTCATAGATAGAGAGATTGTTGGCAACTCTTCTGTCTAGTTGAGCAATGGACCGGAGGGTAACATTTTGGAAGGTCTGAAGATCTTTCCATCTCGATTTGCAAATGGAAGCCCAAGCAGGCATACCGTGAAGTAAAATGGCACGAATCACTACCTTGTATAACAAGAGTTTGCTGTCCACTCTGAGAGCGCTGTTTCGCCCCAGTAGCGCGATGAGACTAAACTTCGCTTTCTTAGCCTTGTTAAGCGAATATTGGACATGGTCGTTCCATTTGAGCTTGGAATCAATCACTCCGAAGTACTTATAATTTTTAACCCACTCAAGCTTCCTACCCTGTTGGATGAGGGGCCTTGGAGAGTTTTTGCGTTTGCATGTGATGAACATGGCATAACACTTGTTAACATTCAGCTGTAAGCGCCACTTAGAGAACCAGCTCTCACACTGGTGTAAATCTTTTTGCAGACGGCTGATGACGTGGACTGGATTACGTGGCCAGGTCATGATGGACCCGTCGTCAGCAAACAAGTAAAGATTGCACTTTGTAAACTTAGGAAAGTCGTGGATAAAGAAATTGAACAAGGCAGGCCCCAAGACAGAACCTTGGGGAACACCAGCATTAACATCAGAAGGGTCAGACAAGGAGTCACCAACCTTAACCCGGAAGGTCCTGTATGTCAGAAAGGAGCGAACCAAGGCAATCAGGTCATCAGGGAAGCCAGAAGTAATCATTTTATAAATGAGTCCATCATGCCAGACTTGATCAAATCATGCTGAATGTTACAGTGTGCCTTAGAGCTATTTATATATAATAGGGACCAGTCAGGTTCCTTTACAAGTGGATAAACATATAACGCAAAACCAATCAGGTAAATTACAGCCAAGAATACAGAATAAATTTGAAACAAAATAAGCCAATCAATTGCGAGCAGGACACAAGTACACCAAAGAATAAATAAAAATAAAAAGAAGGTGAAGTAGCCAATAAACGAGCGCGGGAGGGAGTGCACAGGTTATCTCTACATAAGTCAGAGAGAAGGACCAATCCGGTAAAAGCCAAAAAGAAGGTCGAAACAAAGAGCCTCAAGCCAGGGTCCACTCAGAGAACCCAAAAGCTGTTAGTGCACGTACCGAAGCAAGTTATCCCAGCCATTAAGGTCCATAGGGCCCTTGTCACCATTAAGGAGTTTGCTTCCCTGCTCTTTGTATATCTCTAAAGCTTCTAGGAAATTGAGCTTCCTCCAGTCGCAGGTACGGTGGAGAACTTCGAAGTTGTCAGGTTTAGCGTCATGTCCAGTCTGTATAATATGCTGCGCGAAGGCAAAAGCTTCCGGATTGTAGTTGCGGATGTACCTGAAATGATCTTTGATCCTGGTAGTAACCATCCTCCGTGTCTGCCCGATGTAAAAGGAGTCACACGTCCCGCAATTTAATTTGTACACGCCAGAGCTTTGGTCAGGTTGTATTTTATCCTTGGCCGACCCCAGGAGTCTCCTGAGAGTGTGCGAGCTTCTATAGGAGATCCTGTGTCCAAACCTTCTGGCGATCTTGTCAAGTCCTTTACTGAAAGTTCTGTTATAAAAAAACGCCCAATAATTTGGTTTATCACTCACTGTTTCCAGGGTGGTTGCTTTAAAGTATTGCCTTTTTCCTTGTATGTTTTCTGATGAGGTTTCCAATTATGTCTTCGCTGTATCCATTACTGGCAGCATAACTTCTAATCTTTGATAACTCCTCCTCTCTCTGTTTCCCCTGAGGGGGAAGGTTAAAAGCCTTGATGATCATCTGTTGAAAGGCAGATATCTTGTGGGCGAAGCAGTGGTTTGAGTGTCTATTGATGTATGCTGGTACGAATGTAGGTTTTCTATAGAACCCAAATGTTAATTTGCCATCGCCTGTGTTTCTAAAATATATGGTTATGCTCCGCAGTGGTGAGGCAAGTCGAGAAGAGTTTAGATCAAATCTCGGTATATTACCTAGAATTCCTTTTTTCGTATTTTTCGTAGAATGGATAGTCCCTTTGCTCTGTGCTGTATTGATTGAGTTATTATTTAATCAATTGGTAGTTATAATTTAATTTTTTGAGATTTTTCTGTTTACCTTCAAGTGTACTTATCCCGGGCAACGCCGGGTACCTCTGTTAGTTTTCGAATAATGGATAAACAAGAGTTTCGTGCAGTGATTAAACACTTTCATTTGAAAGGCAAAGCGCCGAAAGAAATCAAAGCTGAGTTGGATGCAGTTCATGGCACATCTGCACCAGGGTTTAAGACTGTTTACAATTGGGTAAATGAGTTTAAACGGGGGCGTTCATACATAACATCGTCCGGAGCGTCCACTTGAGGTGATTATGCCAGAGATGATCGACAAAATCCACGATACGGTCTTGAGTGGTCGACAGGTCAAAGTGCACGAACTTGTTGAAGCAACAGGGATATCACATGGCTCAGTGGTTTCAATTTTCCACAAAAAATTCGATATGAAACAGATATCGGCAAGATGGGTGCCGCGTTTGCTGACAGTGCAGAGTAAACGCTATTGTGTGGTCGATTCAACGGCATATTTGGTGCTTTTCCGTCGCAATCCTAAATTGTTTCTGTGTAGATACATAACCGTTGATAAAACATGGATCCACCACTACACTCCATAGACAAAGGAACAGTCGAAACAGTGGGTTTCTAGAGGCGATCCAGCTCCAAAGAAGTCGATGAAATGAAGACGGTGAAATCAGCCGGCAAGGTGATGGGCAGGATTTTTTGGGATGCGCACGGAATCATTCACATTGACTACTTGGAAAAAGGAAGAACGATAAACAGTGAATATTATCCGTTGTTATTGGACCAGTTGAGCGAAAAAATCAAGAAAATTCGCCCACCTTTGACCAAGAAGAAAGTGCTCCTCTATCAAGACAATGCACGGGAACACACGTGTGCAGTTGCTATGGCTAAAATGCAAGAATTATACTTTGCATTGTTGCTGCATCCATAGTATTCCCTAGATTTGGCCCCCAGTGACTTTTTCCTGTTTCCAAACATGAAGAAATGGCTCTCGGAAAAAAAATTCACGTCTAACAAGGAGGTCAGCGATAAAATAAATGCCTATTTTGAGAGCCTTCCAGAATTCCGATTTTTGGATGGCTTAAAAAAGTTGGAAAAACGCTGGGCGAAATGTATCGACCTAAAAGAAGACTATGATGAGAAATAAAAATGAATCGACTCAAAATAATGTGTTTTTCTGTTCTTTTGTAAGGACTTATTGACTTACCCTCGTATTTTCAATTTTCGTCATTTGTCATAGTTATACTTTAATTAATACTATCATCTCTTTTTATAGTTTTTTTTCTACTGTATAATTGTGTCTTTTTACTAGAATTGTTATCAGTTAATCAAACGCTAATGAGCACTAGATGTCACCTCGTAAAAAGCGCGCGAATCTAGCGAACTCAGAATTTTGCGAGGTGATGTCGTCAAACAACAAAAAAAAAGAAAAAAAATAGAAGCCGTCGCTCCCGCTCTTACCCCCGTGGATAGCAATCGTTGGATCCGAGGAGCAAAGCGTGAGCAAGTGAGCAGCGGGAAACGGGAGATGCAAATGAGCAGCGGGAAAATTCATGATAAAAGAGAAGGCGACTTAGAAAATACTAGATGAGCTGTTAATTCAATGGAACAGAAAAATAAGGAGCATTCCGGTTCTCTCCGAGCGTAGACGGGTGCCAACAGTGAATCGACAAAGTGTTGAGATTGGAATTTCGAACTGTATTATAAAGTTAAATAAAGACTTTAATTTTTTGAAAGCTAACCATTCATCGAATGAGAATCATTCCAGTTCGTTCCCCTAGGGGTCCAAGGAGGAAAAGCGGTCTCACTTACGGATAGTAACCAACAGGAATTTCCCGCCAAATTAGAGCTTTTCACGGCAAACGAAACCGTCGCCGGAGAGAACGGAGCCACGACGAAGGATCCCCCGGCACCCATCTTAAGGAAACGTAGCAACGAGTTCGCTACGACTAAGACAGTCCCGCCCGTCGATAGTGCAAGTAATTTAAACATTAAGAACAACAATGAATACAGAGATGTTTGCACAGTTAATGACATTAATGAATTAACGTCTCTTACGGACTTTCATAGCACGAACTTTGAATTATCAAACTCTAAATTTGATTATTTCTTTGGTGCCTTATTTCCCGACGGACTAGAGCGATCCTAGTTGACTTGCATCCTTCTCCTGTTGCTCCGACCCAGGAAGGGTCTTCATTGTTATTCAGTTCTTCATACTCGGTGCTCCATAGCGAAAGCTATCTCCCGAGTGGATCACCGGATAGCCATCGTTTCTCCAACATATTTCTCTCGCCCGATAACGTCGGCTGGGCCCAGTGGTACCCGGTCATTTGGCCGACGCATATTTGACCGATGGACACTTGGCCGACGGACATTCGACCGAACGGATATTCGACTGAACGGACATTCGACCGAACGGACATTTGGCCGAACGGACATTCGACCGAACGGACATTTGGCCGAACGGACATTCGACCGAACGGACATTTGGCCGAACGGACATTTCACCGACGGACATATGACCGAACGGAAATTTAACCGACGGAGAAATGCCTGCATTTCATCGACATTTGGACATTCGGCGTAAAGAGATGTTTTCGGCAATATAATTCATTTAATCGGGAAAAAAATGTTTAAAGGAGGTTATTTCGTATAACGAATCTTATGAGACAAATCTGTTTAATTCTTTCTACTTAGCAAGCATATTGTATGGACCTTTAAAATTATTCTTTTTTGTATGTCTTTTTAAATAAATGTTTTTTTTCATAAGGTTAGGTAGGTTAAGATGGGAACTGGACAAAATGCAACTTAGGGCCATGTATTATTAAATAATATCGATTCTTTTCCTGTATGAATATTCTTTTAAATGAATATTTTACTTCTATAGAAATGAGATACTCATTAGTGATGGGCGATATTTGATACCACTATCGTGTATTAAAAATTTATTCATGCACATCAAAAAATTCTGTTCTGCTTTATGAGGGGACATAAACATTCTTAATCGGATAGTATCAAATATGAAAATCAACTGGTAATGGGTTGAGTCTTTCTGACATTTTTCAATGTAGAGTTCTTTTTCAGAGTTTTCAATGATATGGACACTCTACCCGAATATCTGACATATATAGTGCATGGCGTAATTATGTAATTTAAAACATTAATGGGATTTCACTGCCGAAAACGTGGACCGTCTAGAAAGCCATCTCTTAACAAACCTAACCTAATGATTAGGGATGTGCGATATTCATTTGCCGTTAGTCGAATAGACTAATCGAATAAAATTTTAGTAATCGGCGATTTTATTCGAATGGCTTGGAAATTTATTCGACTAAATCACACAAAACGACTAATTTTTTAAAGAAATTAACAGGGTGTCTAGCAAAACGATTTCGTAAAATTCCCTGACTTTTCCCGGGGATGAGCCTTCGGATTAGTTTAATAATGGAAACAAAAAAACGCTGGAATGAATCGAAATAATCGAGTAAAAAAATCCGATATAGTTACGACTATATCAAGTTGGAATTATTCGACTCAGGACCAAAATATCGCGATATTTATTGATATCAAGAATATCGCACACCCTATGGGGAGGCCGTGGCCTGGTGGGCTTTCAATGTAACAACTTCTGTGAAGTTAAGCAACATCAGGCACGGCTAGCCATTGGATGGGCGACCATTCAGTGACTCACAATCTTCACCCCCCGGCTGCTGTGACCATCATACAGCAGTCGTTAATCCTGGTTCATCCAGGGACCCAACTCGTCGGCCTCAGGCCATACAGGCCCTGGATGGACGCATAGGATTACTATTAGTTAAATTATTATTAAAAAAAAATATATATATATGCTTGCTTAGTAGAAAGAATTAAACAGATTGGTCTCATAAGATTCTTTATACGAAATAACCTCCTTTAAACATTTTTTTTCCCATTAAACGAATTATATTGCTGAAAACATCTCTTTACGCCGAATGTCCAAATGTCGATGAAATGCAGGCATTTCTCCGTCGGTTAAATTTCCGTTCGGTCAATTGTCCGTCGGTGAAATGTCCGTTCGGTCAAATGTCTGTCGGCCAAGTGTCCGTCGGTCAAATGTCCGTCGGCCAAATGACCGGGTTGATTGGCGTAGTTGTGTGCGATAGTGATTCCATAGTTTCTTTTAATTACATAATTTCCATATATCATGCTTAGACATTTGTTTGAATTGACGGTTTGCTAATGTATGAATTTTTCCTATATTGCAGCATTCGCCAATCGGTCGACTTACCTGAATAGGTGATCGCTTTCCTGCGTCGTATCAGCTCATTAACGACATTTTTCGATGCATGCGCCAGGAGAAGAGCGTCTTGGCTAATTCGAAAGGATTGCATCTCCTAACGCTTCCATGTATAAGATTGTAAAGAATATAATTCGTTTTCCTTGTATAAATTAACTCAATGATTTGGATTTGAGATTTATTAGTAATTATTTTTGTTTAACTTATTCCGTTTCTTTTCTTTTTTGCTATTTGTAATTACATTCACTTACCTTATTAAACATTTGATGAAATTAAAACAGTCTCCCGTTCCTAATTCTGTTCACGATATTTAAGGCACTTTGATTTCGTTAATAATTAAATACGGCACTAGAACTCGAATTAGAGAAAGTGACGAATTGATACCCCAGGGGAAGAAGCTCCAAAAAATGCTCAGAGATTGTTTCATCATTTTCTGAGTTTGAGGTGGATATTTCTGAAATAAGATGGCTGAAATTGCAAAGGTAATAAAGGAACCTTTATAGAAGGTAGAGTATATGCTAAGCTTATTAGACTGGTCAACAAAAAAAATTTTGATTGTCAAGGATATTTCAACAATTTCAGGGTAACTTTTCTGTGCGGAAATCAAAAATGACATCGGTTTTATTCGATTGGCTCTAATTTTTGAGATATAGTCAAACCTCGAAAATCCGGCGTTCAAAAACGCGCTCTTCGGAATTCAAAGTATTCCCCCTAAGGAGGTGACAACCGTAAATTTCTGTGTTTCTTGTTTTGTTTATTTAGTACCTATGTTGTACTATTAAAACATCGTTCTGAAATTATTTTTGATTTTTGCAGGAAACGTGAGTTATTCTCGTCGAAACTGCTTGCATAATCCTAATGTAGAATATATTTAAATAGAGTACACTCCACAGAAGTTGAGAACTAACATTACAGCCTTTGTCAAAAATATTTAGTCTGTTTTGATAAGAAACTTGGAGACCAATCCAAGCTTTAGGCTCCACATAAGCTGTGCAGTTTTTCCAATATCTCATAACCTACAGCCTATACAGGAAAAATAGTGTCATTTATGAAATCAGCGACCCAAAATAAAATTAGAAAAGTCATAAAACTGTTGAAAATGAAACTTATGTTGACCAGTGTTATTCCATCCAATTTACACTTTCTGAATTACAGAAAGCACTGTAAAAGGAATGGATATACCAAAGGTATAAAGTATGCCCAAATGAAAAAGAGACTACGGTTAATCTATATCTACTCGGTGCTGTATCGATTTTTCCAGCACACTGCTTCAACTAAACAAGTGGTGAGTGACCCTGTGGCCGTCGATGCAAATGTGTCAACAGAAGAAACTGCGACTGCCAGATCACACCAAGTGATGAATGCACCAGTTTTGTTTCAAGACCTCGAGAGCAGGGTGTGAATTGCAACAGTTTACCAATTAGAAAAAAATTGATGGAAAAATTCCGCGACCTGGATCCGAAACAGGAACCTCGACTGTCATATTCGATGCCTCTATCAATTGGGCTATCACAGACACTTGAACAGTCATGCTGTCACTAAGTGTCTTAAAGACAACCAAGTTGTCAAGAAGGAAAGCCCAATGGGAGGTGGGCACCCGGTTCACAGATCGTGAATTTCGCCTATCCAAACTATCACAAAGTTTGATGAACACACAATAAGAAATAAAGAAATTAAACTGGAGCAAACTCCAAACATCAGGTAAAGACTACTTGGTTGTCTTTAAGACACTTAGTGACAGCATGGCTGTTCAGGTGTCTGCGATAGCCCAATTAGCAGAGGCGTCGACCATGACAGTCGAGGTTCCTGGTTCGAATCCAGATCGCAGAATTTTTCCATCCATTTTTCTAATTAATATCATTTACCTGATGCTTGGAGTTTGCTCCAGTTTAATTTCTTTATTTCTAACAGTTTATCAATTGTTGGAATTGCAGAGTACATAGAAACAAGCGATCATGTACAATGGTGGCCAAAAATTTAGCACTAACCAAATGGCTCTAAAAAATATTGCCAATATTTGAAAAATCAAGGCTCAAAGTTAATTGCACCCCTGCTACAAAATAAATGAGACTGTCTGAAACAAATTATTTAAAAAAAAAATTTTTTTTTGGAGGATACACTATGAAAAGGGGAGCATGTTTCAGAATATTTAAGTAATTGGCTGGACATAAGTTTAGCACCCTAACGTGTTTGCGACTTAAACGTGGGTTCCGCATTGTAAGTTTCTTGTATTTTAATATACACATTGTATTAGCAACAATTTTAATTTCACTTGTACATGTTTTAACCAGCAGTCATGGGAAAACGACAAAACATATAGACGGTCACGCAATGAAGGACTAACATTTGATGCCATCGCCAAAATTATTAACTGCAGCAAATTATATCATATTGTATACGTACAATTCAGTGGTACAACAACACTGGCTCTTGTCAGAGATCGTTCAAGACCAGGAAGACCTAAAAAACTAACCCCGCAAATCGACCGTATCATTTATCGTTCCTCCAAATAAGACAGATCCTTAACTTCAACAATGATTCAAGGTGAATTGTCTGCTCATCATCACGTTACTATTACCGGTAGTTCTCGTACTATTCGTCGACGATTAAACCAGTTTAGTTTGTTGGGGCGAGTGGCACGAAAGAAACCTCTTGTGTCATTAAAGAACAAGAAAGCTAGGTTAACTTTTGCTCGTGCCCATCTCAACTGGACAACACAACAGTGGAAAAACGTGCTGTGGTCGGATGATACAAAAGTACAGCTCTTGCATGTGATGGCAGAAAGTACATCAGACGTATTAAACATGAAACATACAAGCCACAGTGTTTACAGCCAACCGTGAAACATGGAGGGGGAAATGTGATGATGTGGGGTTGTTTTACCTGGCATGGTTTAGGGCCAATCTATCATATAAATCGCATCATGGATCGTTTTGTTTACAAATCCATCCTTGAGAACATTATGCTTCCTTTTGCCGAAGATAATCTGCCCCTTACATGGTAATTCCAGCATGATAACGACCCGAAACATACCAGCAGACTTGTCAAGGAATGGTTACACATAAATGATATCAAAGTAATGCAATGGCCTGCTCAGTCAACAGATTTGAACCCCATATAAATGTTATGGATTGACGTCAAAAGGGTTGTTAAAGAAAAAAAACCCAATAGTATTCTTACACTACCCGACACCATCAAAGAAGCATGGAACAACATTCCAGAAGATCGGTGTAAACGTCTAGTGGAATCCATGCACAGACGATGTATAGCCGTTATTAAAAACTTTGGTTACCCAACCAAATACTGATTCTATGATATATTATTTCTTTCTCACTTTCTAATTTCCTCCCACTTTCTAAGCCATACACATTATTCCACACATTGTTTCTCCGACACTGTGGTAAACTCGCTCAACTATACACAACATTCCAACACGAACCGGGGAGAACTGTTAGAAGGCCTCCATTAGGAACATTTTAAAAGATTTTTTCGGTTTTTCTATATGAATTTTTACTGTTTTAATACTAAGCTTTTTAATGTGTTAATTTTTACTGTATATTCCCATTCAGATATTGCAAACTTTCATCAAAAAAAGAGCCCGAGCAATGCCAGGTATATCAGCTAGTCTTCTCTCTATATACAGGGTGGTCCATAAGTCTGTCCTCCCCTTTTATTTTTTGAACCGAAGCAGATATGTCAGTTTTGATGAATCCAATGAATAGGAAGTTGTGGGCGGCCTATCCCATGGTGCACTTTTCATCATCCCAAATATGCAAATTAGGACACATTCAAAATGTATCTCAAAAACCGTAAGGGATAGGGAAAAAAACCCAATTGCAAACTTGTTCAGCATATAAAAACAAACAAAACAAAAAAAAAAATTATCCAAATCGGACCAACCAATCACCCACAATCACGTGTAGCTTTTGACCAATTCCGGAACGGTGTAGCTTGCCATCCTGGAATTGTTCTGTCTTCTGTGTGCTGAAACATGCCTTTTATTTGCTTTTCCGCATGAAAGTAAATGTGGGTATGGTAATTTATGTTAATTTTTTGATTTGCATGCTTTACATGGTGGAAATATCAACATTCAGTTTTGATTGTGCAGTGTGACTGTTTGTAAGCTACAAACAGTTCACCACGTGATTGTGGGTGATTGGTTGGTCCGATTTGGATGATTTTTTTTTGTTTTGTTTGTTTTTTTATGATGAACAAGTTTGCAATTGGGTTTTTTTCTCTATCCCTTAGGGTTTTTGAGATAAATTTTGAATGTGTCCTAATTTGCATAGTTGGGATGATGAAAAGTGCACCTTGGGATAGGCCACCCACAACTTCCTATTCATTGGATTCATCAAAATTGACATATCTGCTTCAGTTCAAAAAATAAAAGGGGGAGGGGACAGACTTGTGGACCACCCTGTATAAACAAGAATGTTTGTGGGTATGTTTCTTATACAAATCTACAGTTTTATTCCGATCTTGATGAAATTATGCACAATTGATCTTCATAGCATGAGGAAGGTCACTGTCTACTTCAGAATTCGAAAAAATAATAATTATCGATATTAAATCGATATTCATAATGATGGCAGGGCATATTAATAAGAAATATCTCATGACCAGCAATGCAAGGAAAAGTTTGTGCAACAATAGAACTCAACAATGGTATCAACACGCAATTCACCATTACTATGCAGGGATCAACAATATATATCTCATGACCAACAATGCAAGGCAAAGTTCGTGCAATATAGATAAGTTTCAATTTGTAACAATGCGAGTTAATGAGAGTTCTTAGTACTTAACAATTTCATGAAAATCTTTAAAATGATCAGTAACTGGAGATAATGGAGAGTTAGTAGACTATTGAGAAAGAGTGGAAAGACGACAGGGGAAGCACTCCATTAGCTCTGTGCTGTATTGTGCAAATGATAAGCAAGTCAATAGAAGAATCGGCAACTGCTAGACTGCACAATGTGATGAATGGCCAAGTTTTACTTCAAGACATCGAGAGAAGAGTGGGAATTGCAACAGCATCAAGTGTACATCTAAAGTAAGATTACGTGACTAAGAAATTATTTAGACTAGCAGTGACATACTTGGAGAGGTCCATTCATTGTGAGCATTTAACATTTTTTTTTCGAATTTTCACTATGAATTTTTACTGTAATAATTCTAAGTGTGCTCATGTGTTTATTTTTAAGATATTGCAAAATTTAATCCAAAAAAAAAGTCCGAGCCACGCCGGGGTTATCACCTAGCTTATTTGGCAGCACAGCAGATCCAAGCATTACATAAAAATACATTTTAACTATATTCTGTTTGAATTTTAATATTTTGAAAACTGAGATGCTAATAATGCAATGATTGAACGTTCGTTTCCAAGAATTAGTAATAATGAGCATAAAATGATGACGCATTGACAGAACATAAATAAGGGAGCGTCTATCGAGGAGGAAAAGGAGTCACACGTGTCTCCCTTGAGGTCCCTATCAAACGTCCAGACGACTGGCAAAAAATTATGTGTCTGGAAAGGAAAGAGAAAGAACGAGTATTGGTCAGAGAAACTCTGCAGCTAAAACAAAAAAAATCTGCTGTGGGCAGCACAATACTCCCTTGTACGAAACTTTATTGAATGCCTTCTTGGGGAAACTTCACATTTTTATTCTTGACACACGAATTTCCGTCTCTCTTTATTGTGTTAAAACTCCAAATGTTGAAACAAATTTTGACAGCTGTTTGGGAACTTAAAATGAAGTTCTTCAAATTTTATACTTCAAATAGAGTACTTTAAACTCTGACATCAAAAGTCATACTCTGGCGTCACAAACTGCTCCACGCAATCAAAACTCCATAGACATGAAAGGAAATCAGTTGGGGAACGACTAAAGCACATGTTTGGGCCATCCGATTGCAACCAAAATGCACAACTGCATGTTACAACAGTCCTAAACAGTTCAACGCCTAACCGTTTTTGAGAAATGTGAGACACACACACGCACACGTACACGTAAGTATGTACTGCAGCATCCCTGGCACGGATGCTGCGCGGACTACCCTAGCATAATATCTCATCATCACTCATCAGCAAAAGGTAGCAGTGTCAACCTTTAAAATCTAAGCGCAACTTCAAATTAAAAGACATGAGGATACGGTTTAAATATCCTCTTTATTATTTCTTGCTAAATATGTCGGCGCCAACCATCTAAGTCTTTGCAAGTTTTTAAATCATACCAACTAATTGATCATTAACTTTATACATTAAACCTCGGTACAAATAATGAAAGGTAGGGAACATCAATATTGCTTTATCATAGAAATCATTTTATAATAGTAAAGGAATCTCGGTCGCGTCTCCGAATTACAAGATATTTCCGTAAAAAACGGAAGAACTACGGCTCTCCTGGGGTTATGGTGGATTACAATTATTCCACGCAAGGTAGGTAAATTATTTTGTCACCATGGACATAATCTGTTTTTCGTGTCAATGACTGATCGTCTCTCTCTCTTTCCAGGCTAGAAACGTTTTTCTCACGTGTCTATCTCGACGACGCGCCAAAACACGAGGGCGACGACAGGAGCGGTGGGGGGGGGGGGTTGATTCTAGGGGCAGCGCTAAGGGTCGGGGAAGGACCAGGGAGGAGAATTGTTAGTCAGGGGCTCCCACCCGTTACCTGAATCTTCCGGGACAACAATAAATACTTTGGCATCGTCCATTGTAACAATCGAAGCTTGATGCCTCACATTCCGGATTAATCAACATCTCGGCACTTCTCTTCATCGGATCGTCGAAGGTAGGGCATATCTATGATCGGGATAAAATGAACAAAACGCCAATCGTGCAGAAATCTTTGACATGATTTAGATACTACGCTAATAAACATGTTATACTCATTTCCTTCATTTGGTGAGTTGCTTGACAGACTTCGAACGCGACGAGGAAAGCTCCAGATCCAGAAAGCTCCACATCATGTCGCTATTCTTGCTTCGCCTCCTCAGCAATTAACAGGACATTATATCAACTTATCTCAGCGTCTTGACTTAAACAGTTACTAAGATCTCAATGCTTGAGACCATTTTTCTTTTGTTTTGGAAACCGGCCATTAATCACTCGTATATCTTTTCAAAAGCTTTTTCCTTGGCTAACTTTATTAAGCTCCGAATCCCCGAGAGCTCCGTCTCTTACTACCACATTCTTTCTTCATCGATTTTAGGAAAAGCTATTGTTTTCCGCCGCTCATCGCCAGCATCATTGTCAAGGTTGCCAGCTACTCTTCACGCAATTTCATCGTCCAACAAGGTTTCCTTTTTTGGCAAAACTTGTATTAAGCGCTCTTTTCTAAAGCGTCTCCGGTAAATTCGGTAAAACTGGATTTTTCATAGTGGACGTCAACGATGACGGAGGGCGTTATAGCACGTACGTGTTTAAAGACGTCACGACGAAACATGTCAAAATGGAATCAGGAATGTTCAAAATGTATATTTCCGTTGAAAATGAAAACCGAAATTTTTCGCGATTACAATACTTCCTTTAGTTCTTACAAGGAAGTAAAAAGCTATACTGGCATTGGAAACATCTGAACAACAGGAGTTTCGAATAGAACAACAGGGTATAAGAGCTTCTATGTCAAGGGCAATAAAAACTTGGGTCTAATATATCAGGTGATGTTCCCCGGTGGTGAAGGTGAATATCATTTTAATCTGAGGCAGGTTAAGAAGAGGAAAAATAAAGTCCCGGTATATCACTTAGTGTTCCTGTTTTTCGGATTTTTCATAGAATGGATAATCCCTTCGCTCTGTGTTGTATTGATTGAGTTATTATTTAACCAATTTGGAGTTATAATTTAACTTCTTGAGATTCTTCTGTTTACCTAGAAGTGTAATTATCCCGGGCAACGCCGGGTCCTCTGCGAGTAGTACATAAATTTTAATTTTGTTACTGCCTTTTTTTCCCTTGTTATTGCAAATCATTTTTAACTCCCTTTCGTGAGGGTCCATTTAATTGCTTACATTTTTTAGTATGAACAATTATTTAATTACAATAGTTTATTTTCCCGTTTTTAAATCGGATCTTAACAATATTATAAAAAAAATCTTTATTAAAATAAAATCTTTATAGTTAAAGTTTTTATAGTTAGTAGCATTTATAACTGAGCGTCTGCTATTAAATACAGTAAGTTTATTTCCGTTTTGTTTAAAAAAAGTCCGCTTTGCCATGTCAGAAAATTCTAACGTTGAATATTTCATCAATTGCCGTTTGGACATTTTGTTAATCACTTCCAATGCAACATATTTTCGACTCAATCGTTAAATTCCTCATGACATGCTTTCACCGTCAAGTAAATGTTAGCCCAGTTGCTTTCAAGAAATGAGCCATTTATTATGCACGGATATCAAATTTTTGGAAAAACGAGAAAAATCAGTCGCAATTTCACGAATCTCTTCTCCCTGGAGACATCAATTTTCCTTCCCGGCAAATTTTAAGAGAACAACATTACGAATGAATAATTTAACACCGCCTCGAAACATCATGTAGATTGCGAAACAGAAAAATAAATTATACTCAGCACCGGAAACGGGTGAAGCTAATTATTAAACTTTAAAAAAATTAAACTCTCTTAAAAATACACATTAATACTTTTATTCTCTCAAACATATTTAAGACTTTTGCATGCAGTGCTGCTCATCTTTCCTTCATTATGGAACAAAATGGCCTTCTAGAATTGCCTCGAGTATTACTTATTTAACAATATGTCTCCTACATTGACAATTATAATGTAGGAATCTGTAGTCGTAATGAATCTGATGCAGTTATTTTTTTATCTCTTTTGTGATTTTCGCTGTTCTGTGAAACCTGAAATGTTTTAGACTACAGCGGGCCTCCTGAACATATTTTTGTTTCGGGGTATTTTAACTTGCTTCATGTTTTCTTTTCTTATTTCCCCTTTCTTTACGATATGAACGTCGTAATTTTAAGATTATTTTTTGACCGAATCATAAATGTTGATTCCCCCTCCGTAGACACGTGGTGAAAGGTATTGAGTGCCTCAGTGATTATAAGGCTGTGCTGGATAGGGAGACCTACGTGATGAGGGTTTGGACTAAAACTGTTAACGATATGTTGCTAGAGGTAACTTCTCCCAAGCAAACAACAATCTTGATATGCTGGAGGAATTTCAAACACGGGGGGCGGGAGGAGATATAAAAGCATATCACATACTACCCTAGCTTCTGCAGGGAGGTTTCAGCTACATGGGATCCTAAGGTCGTAATAATTGCATTTTAAAGGAAATGGCAAATCACACCGAAAGAAACATTAAAATAATCCACTCAGGTTTGGCTACTTAGAAGCACGGATCAAGCCTTTTGTGCCCAATCCGTTGCGTTCTTAAACAGTCAAGTCACATTAATGTGACCATCTCATATAAGTGAAGTCAGTGTGAAATAACAGATCGCAGAAGCCACTAATAAATGAGGCAGTAAATGATGTGTCATCAGGAAATTTTATGAGTATATACAGTGTGTTGTAGGCATTCGAAAAACATTTCAATTGTTATAATGCAAAAACGGACTGATTTATCAGAATGATACAAAAAGGAATGATTATTGCCTTTCGGGCCAAGGGTGGCAGCATTTCGAAAATGGCCCTATAGTAAACAAGAACTATAACTCGTAAAACGATTTCCAAGTATGCTGAAAAGAAGCATACATACAGTTGATTTACAGTTTGTTATAATGCCGATTGTTGACTTGCAGTTTTTTATAATGCCGAAATTAGCTAATGTTCACTATAGATCTATTTTTAAATAGCTATTTTTAACATCAGGCCTAATATTAAATAGCTATTTTTATCAATAAGCATAGCAGTAATTACTTAATGGCCAAAATAGGCTTAACATCAGCAGGTTATCGGTTAACCGTTCATATAAATATTATTTCAATTAGCTATTGTTAACAATAGGTCTAACTTAAATTAGCTGTTGATAAAAAACAGGCCTACCTTCAATTAGCTATTCATAACAATAGGCCTAACTTCACTTAACTATTAAAAACACTAGCCCGAAAATTAATTAGCTGTTTTGAACGTTAGGATTAACAGCAATTAGCTATTGCTTAAAACAGGCCTAACATTAATTAGCTAATGACAACAATAGACCTAATCTCAATTACCTCTTGTTAACAATAGGTCTAGCTCTTTGTTAGCTTTTTTTTAAAAAAAGGCCTATTTGTTTATCAGCTTCTTTTAAAAAAATAGGCCTAACATTATTTAATTGATAACAGCAATAGGCCTAACCTCAATTACGTGTTTTTAAAAATAAATCTGTTTATTAGCTTTTAAAAAAAAAAAATAGGCCTGTTTGTTAGCTTTTTAAAAATAGGCCTATTTTTATTAGCTTTTTTTTAAAAATACAGGTGTAACTATAATTGGCTGTTGTTAACAAAGGCCTATCAATAATCAGCCAATTTTAACAATACGCCTAACAGAAATTAGCCGCTGAAGTAAATTAGCTTAGTTTATTAGGGTATTCTAACATTAGAAAACAGTATTCTACTCGGATACGGAAATCCAGTTACGGAAATCATTGCTTAATATCCAGTTCAATCAACATACCATAATTAGTAGGCAATAAGCCAATCAAAATGTGTACAAAATTTTAATTTCATTTCTAGTTTCATTTTTATTTATTTATTTTCTCTTTTTTTTTGTAGGCCAACTTGAATGAACTGTTAAAACGAAACCAGCGTCTGCTTCGAGAAACTTAGTAACGGGCGCGTTCTCTAAAGTCACATCAACAATCCTTAAATGATAAAGAAAATTTAATATTATATTCATTTTTAACTCATCAGGACGAATCGATTGGTATATCATATGACCTATGTTGGAATCCTTAATGTTAATGCACGTTCTTGAAGGGGTTATTTGTTTCGGACTAGCATTCTGAAATCGAAAAGAATGTCATATTCGTTTTGTGTTCGTGAATTCCGGTCGAATGACATATTACATGCCTTATATTACCAATAAAAAATTTTAACTACTGCGTAACTCGGAAACTACCAGTTGGAATTCGATCAAAGTTTAACGGTATACATAGTTTTATTTACCCCATTATTCCCCCAAATTCACCATCCTAGATTTTATAGAAAATGAACTACAGTATTAACTAGTTCATCTTAGTGGCAGCATTTTTATTTCTGTCATGTCTCAGTTATCGTTCAAATTCGGACCCATTTTCATACGAACGTTTTTGCTTAAAATTACGATACTACGTTTCATCCCCTAAAAGTTTGTACGTTGACCTTTGAATCATCTTGTATACTCATCGTCAAAAAAAAAAATTGCATCCAGAAAAAATTGTCAGAATCAAACTATAAGGAAAACATGTTGGTTCGTCCAACACCTCCTAGACAGAAGGCCTGATAACGGAACCATCATACATTGTTACATCATCATTAGTCGACCATTGTTAATCCTATTTCTACCAATAATAAGCCCTAAATTTGGTCGACTAATGATGATGTAACAATGTATGGGTTTTCCGTTATCAGGCCTTATGGCTAGGTGGTGTTGGTTCGTCACGGAAAGAATTTTGCATTGTTGTTGCACGTTTAAGCATTGTTGGCGCTGGCTTGGAGCACACGCCAGAACTGAAAAGTCATCTGACCATTGTTGTCTGAGCAACCTTTTTTATCAAACTATAAATAAAGGAGAACAGTGAGTTCGTCACACGAAACAATTTGAATGTGCGAGCTTTGCAGCAATATTAATTAAATTTAAAACTAATTACCGCGCAAACTGCGCGCGGATAAAATTCTGTGAAAAGATATTTGAAAAGAAGGTAGTACTCACGAAGAACAACAAACGATTAAACAATGAGCGTATGACAAACTTTATTGGTCAAAATACCAAAATCATTACGATTCTCAATAGGATGTTCGGCCGCCATTATTTCTAATGCATTTTGCCACACATCGTGGCATGGAGTTGTGAAGTTCATATTGGTTAATTAATTGGTTAATTACCGAATTAACTAATGGGGTTTCGTTCCTGTTCCGAATGTACGAATAGAAACAATTAACTAGAATTAAAAAAATTAATTCAGTAATTACTCTTAGTCTTGACTCAGCTCATCCCATGCAGACTTATCTTTGGCTTGCAGCTCTTGTGCCAGCGGTGGAGTCTTAATAGAACATCCCATAGCATCCCATAGGTTTTCTATGGGTACAATTTTTTTGACGATGAGTTTACATTATTGCCGCCGGCTTGAAGCACGCGCGCGATACGATCGCGTCCGCAGCCGAAGAAAAAGACAGGCCGCGACAATGAAAAGTCACCTGATCATTGTAGTCTGAGCAAAAAATTTTTTTCCTACCAATTTTTTTTATCAGTTCATAATAACCTATACTCTGTCCAACAAATATTTGATTGGGCGTGTCCAGTTAAATTTCAAATTCATTTTACTTTATAAAAATGCCTAAGAATTGAAATCGAAAATTTAATTGGACACTGCCAGTCAGAATTTCGTTGAACAGAGTATAATAGGCAGTTTATTATTAATAAACCTATGAAGTTTACTTCCTATGAATGATTAAATAAAGCTGTTAAAACTATCATCTTATTGGTCATTTCTAGAGTATAAATAAGTGTTAGTAATTAATCAAATATAAAATTTTTTGCTACAAGAAATATTAAAAAACATATCGAAAGTTTGGTTTGAAAAAATCCATTTCTTGTTTCGTAGTTGCATCGGGAACAATGTGTATTATAATGTCTTCTTAGATGAGAACTAGTGGTAAATAGGCTATCCCGTATGGACATTTATACAGGGTGTTTTGAATTGAGTACAGATTTTTTGGGAGATGATAGAAGAGGTTCTTAGAAGTATTTTTTGTAATATGAACATGGGGTCCCCGCAGCTCTGTTTACTTACAATACTGCATTGAACAATCAAATGACTCCGGGACGCAGTGTGCGTTGGTAGATTATTTTATTTTTAACAATTAACACAAATAATCTACTGTATGACTTCTTCGGTATCTACGGGTTCGGAGTACACCATTGATTTTATGCTTCCCCATAAAAAAAAATCCATCGGTGTGAGATCTGGCGATCTCGGTGGCCAAGCAATTCATACTGTTTGTTTAACTTTACACATGTAAAAAGTACATCAAGTGAACTTTATAAAACAAATCTTTACCTACTGCTTTCCCAGAATGCGATTAGTTCATTTACATATGGACTAATCGTATTTTACAAAGGGGTTGGATACCATGGAATCTCCTTCACGAAGTTTGTCCTAAGACGTTTCAACAAACAAGCATGTGTACCTTGAAATTTCTTTGCAAACAATTACTTTAAAAGTTATTACAGTAGATTGCTTGTGTTAATTGTTAAAAATAAAATAATCTAGGCCTACCAACGCACACTGCGTCCCGGTGTCATTTGATTGTTCAATGCAGCATTGTAAGTAAACGGAGCTGCGGGGACCCCATGTTCATATGACAAAAAATACTTCTAAGGACCTCTTCTATCATCTCCCAAAAAATCTGTACTCAATTCAAAAACACCCTGTATAAGCATAATCATTCGTTTTTTCGTCAATAATCAGCACGTTATGATCATTGTTAAGAGCAAAACCAACGGTTACAACAATGGTATTCAAAATTTACCACGCGAAGCTCATTTTCATGTAACAATTCATGCAACAATACGTTTTTTGCGGACAAAAAATAAATAAATTTTTTTAGTAATAGTAATTTGCAATGACATAGGACAGGATGAAGAAGTGCAATACGGTTCTCCTGCATGTAATCTTAATTTAACTCCTTCAGACTTATACTTATGGATATCGTATATCTCAAAAGACCGCTTAACTGGCGACGCTTCGGAATAAATTGAAATGGTAGGTGAAGCAATCCCACTGGACATTTTGGACAGTTGTGTAGATTAATTATGAGATATCGAGGCTGTGCAAAGGAATAGGAAAAGCATTTTTTTTTCTTAAACTTTTGAGGAACTGAGCTCCCTGCTGATCGTGCTTGTTTAAAACATTTGATGAAAGTCCATATAATTCATCGATGTATGTGTCGCTTCTGTCGAGATAACTTCCAGTGCTTACCTATTAAGTTTCATCAAAGCTGAAAAAAGCAGTGAAACACGAACACATAGACTGCCTTAACATTTAGTATCTCCTTTTTTCGCTTTTAAAAATCCAAGAAAGAAAGAAAATTTGGTTACTTATTCTAGAGTCCTAAGGAAGACCTGTTCTAGAAGAAATGGAAGATCTATTTCCCCCTTCTAGTTTTATGGTGTTTGCTAGAAGCGTACAAGAAAGTTTCTTAAGAGGAAGCACTTTTCTTGTGAAAGCGTGGAATAGAAAGAAGAGAGTAGTGGAAAATGAGACTGAGAGGGAGAGGGATGCGGAATAAGTCTAGGGAGAACTTAAAAGCAACTGGAATTAATTTCTCCATTCCGTTTTTTACGGATTCTTTTTAGTGTCGTCCCCTGTCCGATGTTTTGCGCTTTTCGCTTTCAGAGACGATGAGTGTCGTTAAGTTGCCTTTTTACTTCTCTCTAAGTTCGTTTCTATTCCCAAACAAAGTAAGAATCGTCCTCTCTTAGATGGTCGACACTATGTGAAGTCGTCGTAGTTCACACCCTCATCCGAGCTCATTCTGTCTGCTCTTCCAAAGATAAAAGGGGGCTCTAGTCCCGCTTGATTAAGCCCTTCTCCTTTTTTTTGCGTTCCTACCCTCCTTTCCTAGAAAAGTAGCGTGTGTATGTGTGTCTAAGAACGAAAGAACGGTGGGGGGTTTTTATAGTTGTGGCATCACCACCGTCAGAGTGGATGCGCGACGAAAACGAGAAAAAAAAGAAAGAAAAGCGAAACTCACGACCCCCGAGAGCGACATTTCTACTTCATCCGCCCACACTCTCTTTCGCTTTCTTCCACTTTAATGAACCCAAGGCTCTTTGGTAATAATGGGCCAAAATGAAGAAGCTTTGCCTCTGGAACCGTCTTTACTTCTTTATAGATGAGGGGGAGGGGAAAGCAAAGGTCTTAGAAAGCAACAAACACTGCGCAGACGCAGAGAGAGCGGGAGAGCGGAAAAAAAGAAGTGGTGGAGAGGACAGTTTTTACGCTGCGACCGCTATCAAAATCAAGGAAGTTAATAGGGTCTTTTCTGTCTAGAAGAGGTCGTAAAATGACGCCTGCCGCCTCTTCCCATTCGCCCATGCCCGTGGTAAACAACCGCGTAAATCCCGGTCAGAAGGCAAAGAAATCTCGAGTTACGTCTCTCTCTGGGTGCATCAAGAGCAGCACATCGTTCCTGCTCACCACACCTAATGGTTTCGCCAGAGAGAGAGAGAGAGAGAGAGAGAGAGAGAGAGAGAGAGGTTATTGTGAATCTTGTGTGTATCTTTTGAGGACAGAGGAAGAAAGGCAGAACCTTATATTTACTATTGAAAAAAAGACTTCTACACCATCAAGCCCTTCTAACCTCTCAGTGACCCCTTTCTCTGTTGTTTCCTTTGTTCCTACCCCCTTTCAATTTTCATCGCTCTTAGATCACCAAATTATCCGGGTGCACAAAACTTCTTGTGGCAGATGCATCGTCGAAGGAATATCATTAAAGTTTTACATTTTCCACTCTTTCTTTTTTAATATCTTTGAAATGATGTTCTTCGAACGCAAAATGCATTGTTTTTTAAATTGCATCGGAAAGCTCTCAAGCAGTTAAATTCTAATAAGACAAAATTCAACGTTACATGTGCATCATTGAATATTTTAATACGGTTATTTAATCAAAGTTTTTGTTTTCTCTTGTCAATTCAATTTCATTTGTTAAGATGAAATTAAGAGAATTTTTGTTCAATGATTTTTCTTCTCATTTTTTTAAACAACATCATTATTTTTCTGATTTACCGTCATTATTATTATCGACATGATTTACAGTCCTGGTTGGAAAGAGTTCTAAAAATATTCTAGCCATTTTTATTTGAACAGTTTCCTTATGACAAGTTCAGGTATTAAACTATGCTTTTCTATCTACGTTTCCAATAGCAAGATAAATACATAATGCAAAAATTTTTGTATATCATCCTTACTAGCTTCACAGTCAACCTTATTACTTATTAGAATTTATTAGAACTTTATTAGCTTTTCAGGCTAACGACTCATTCATTCTCATTCATTTTCAAATGTACTGTTTTCTAATAAGTAATAAAGTTCTAATAAGTTTCTAATGAGTTTTTCGGTTTTGTCTACATTAGCTAGCCGTACCTTTCACTTTACCCACTCGATAAAGGGCAGGGGATGAGATTTTTTCACCGGGTTTTTTGCTAAACCCATATTTTACATGATGCTCTACAACTTTCTCTAACCCCTATCCCTACAAAATTAAAAATTTCAAAATTTACCCCTTCATCCCCAGGGACGCGAAATGTTTTTATTTTGAATTAGGGGACATTAAAACCAAATAATCAATATTCATTTTCCCCCAATCTGTTCCCCTTGAGTCGTTATTTGGACCTATAGACGGGACACCAATTATGAAACACCCTGTATACAATCGATACATTTGAAAGTGTCTTCAATGAGAACGTAAACACGTAGAAATGAAGCATCCACGACTAATGTAGCATATGAAAATTGTGATATTAACTTTGATAAAAGCAGCACCGAATCTAGGGCACGAGAATTACTGCTTTTTTCGAATATTAATGAAGGGAACTTTTTTCTTTTCTTTTGATCAGCAGGATGAATTTTCCATAGAAATTCTTTTTATAGCTTAGCCATAGGATGGGAAATAAGTAAATATAACTGTTTTAATAAGGTTCTTGCCGTGCTAAGGTCTGTGCTTTATACTGTATCTTACAGACATAAAACGTTGCGCCATCAAAACTAAATTTGCATAAACAATGTGCACAATCAGCTTTTAGGAAAAGTACCACTGCCTGCCAAAAGAAATCTCGCGGGCCGAGATTTCAAAAAAAACAGTAAAAATTTTACCCTCTTGTATAATGCGATCCCCATTTTAGGTCGCTAACTTAGGAGAAATAAAATATGTAAGAATGTACAGAAAAAAATCTCTATTCCCCTATTACCTTAAACCACACTCATCAGATCTCGTCTGATTTCGTCCACAACACCAAACAGTAGTGTATGGACAGGCGTTCATTTTATGGTACATTAGGCTCGATTTAAAAATACAAACGAAAAAAGGTAATATATAATTCGGGCCGCATTTCGCTTTGAAGACGACGCGAATTCGCCCTGGCATGGATTCAACAAGTTCGTGGATCTTTTCTATCTCTATTTCTGTCCAGTGGTCCATTAATTTTTTCATGGAGAAGGGAATCTTTCCGAATGCCCCTCTTCAATCTATATATATAAAAGAAGAAACTGACTGAGTGAGTGATCAACGCATAGCCCAAACCGTAAGGCCTAGAAACTTGAAATTTTGTACAGAGGTTCTTTACAAAATGTAAGTGAGCACTAAGAAGGAGTTTTTAGAAATTCAACCCCTAAGGGGGGAAAGGGAGGTTGAAAATTTGTTAACACATTAACTGGTGTTGCACCGTATACTTAACACATTTACTGGTGTGGCACTACATAATTAACCATATTAACATTTTTTAGGGAGGGGGTAACGAATTATTAACAACGAGCATAAATGTAAAATAAGTGATAGTCGAAATTGGTTTTAAGCAACCTGGCTTTGTGTAAACATTGTGATTCATAGGAACTTTTAATAGTAAAAAATGGCATGTAATATATCAAACAATTTGGAATGATGTGTATATGCAATGACAGAACATAGATAAGGCAGTGTTTATCGAAAGAGGCTAAGGAATCACACGGTTCTCCCTTGAGCTCCCTAAAAACGTCCGGACGACTGGCGAAAATTTGTGTGTTTGGCAAAAAAAAAGAGAAAGAACGAGTATTGATCAGTGAAATTTGAAACAGAAAGATAAAAAGCTATCCGGGCATTGGAAACATCTGAACAACGGAAGCTCCGCTAGAGCAGGAGGATATAAGAGCTTCTACGTCAAGGGCAAGGGAAATTTTAAAATATAGGTCTAAAGTATCCAGTGATGTTCCCCAGGGGTGAAGATGGATAACATTTTAATCTGAGACAGAACAACAAGAGGGTAAGTAAAGTCCCAGGCAAAGTGTGCAATGTAAGTAGGTTCATTAAGATGATGGTTCCATCACACCTCTGAGAATTATAAAACAAAATTGAATTTGTAACAATATGTAGAATTCCTGTTGTTCGGCTTTTCTTAGAAGTTAACATTTTGAGCTACAGTTGACGTAACCGATAACAAAGCATACATGAACTCAACTCTTCAAACCAACAACCATATGATGTTATGTCATATAATAATCTTTCGAAGGATTGTAACAATAATTCATATCTATCGAAATGCCAGCGAAGAAATGAATGAGTATTGATCAGAGATGACAAAAAGTTATCCGGGCATCGGAAACATCTGAACAACTGCTTCGTCTATAGACGGAAATTGTAGAATTACTGGAAACAAATTTATTATTTAACTTCATGAGGTTGTTCTGTTTAACCTACAACTGTAATTATCTCGGGCAACGCCGGGTGCCTCTGCTAGTTAAAAAATAAAAAGCAAATAAATAAAAATTAATAAAAAATAAAAAAATTTACCGGGTGCCTCTGCTAGTACATCATATAGACTTTGTATAGGATTAAGATTAGGACTGTTAAGGCGCCAGTTGATGTATTGAAATAATTGATCATGAGACCATAATAGCCAATTACAATTTGAGCTCGTTGAATCAGGCGTTGTCGTCCTGAAATATTCCAATGCCATCAGGAAATAACTCGTTGTCACGGAAATCGGATCCTAAGGTGATTTCCGGCGACACTGACTGCTTTTACCGCTCACGCATATTCACCCTTTCGAAGGCGGGGGAGGAGCGGGGCAGACAGTGTCGTCATACCATGCAACAAGGATCAACCAATCGTCTCATAGAGAAACTTCGTGACGGTCGATCGAAGTTTTCTTGGCGGGAGATTTCGCCAAGGAAGAGGAGAGTGACCCCGACGACGGAACCGAATAGACGCAAAAGAGGCAGTCTGAGTCCAGAGGAAAAAGGACTCTACGTCGTCGCAGCCGAAAGACGGGAACGCACGGAGCCTCAGCCGGGCGAAGGGTTCAAGCCACGGAGTCGTCAGTTCGTTACGCCGAGACGAGGCGTGTTCAGCGGGGAAGCCCCGCAGGCGGCGATTCTACCGACGAGCCATCCCGGTAAAAGCAGTGCGTCAGCTAGTGCGAGTCCGCATGAAGCATTCCCGAGAGTTACGTTGGGCAGAGCGCTCTCCACTGCAACAACTTACAACGTAAGTACTTTGACGTTAATGGGTTGTGACCCCCGTATCTGGTCAAATGTGCTAAGTGACTTTTACGGCAGGGAGTTCGACGGGCGCTCGACGATACAAGGCCGTTTTCCGGCGGGCTTGTGCGCCTATATGACGACGCAATACGGGTTTGCTTACCTGATGTAAGTAAAAATAATATTGTTTTGTGGAGCTTTACGCTCGTGCTTTAAAGGGGAAAAAAAGAGATAACGCTATTGCCAAACGTTGTGACCAAGAGTTGGATGGGAGCTTTAATTTTAGTTGCGTAATTCTGATTAGTTACGTAATCCACTCTTTTCTTTTAGTGCCTGTCCGCACAACGAGTTATTATTAACAACGAATTGTGTAAGTTTATTGGTTAAGACTTTTCTATTGAAGGATATTTTGTGAATACTCGGTATCTGTGTTAAGTTTCCGAGTGGACTTTGACATTGTGTGGATTTGCATATCCAGTGCTCTTCGAACTTTTTCATTAAATATTCCCATAAGACTGACTGAACTCTATGTTATGTTAATCGGCCGGTATTGTATCTTTTAACTATTTATTAGTGACATGTGTTTCGTACCGAATTCCGGCCGCAGGTTTGATACTTGCTAAGTGTTTCGTTTTGGATCAGACATAACTCTCAGAACAGGCCATGCCTGAAGCTAATTGTGAATTTGGTCAAGTGAAAAGTGCTTGCTCTTAATTGTCTAATTAGCCATACGTTTTAGTCTAAGTGTTTTTAGAGGCAAAGTATGGATTTTTGTAATAATTGTTATAGAGAATAAGAAGTGTAATTATTTAATCGTTTCTTATTATTTTGTGTAGTTAAGCAAGTGTTAGCTTTTAGTTTATTCATTGAAATATTTGGATTTTGTGTATTTTTGTAAATGGCCGGTCAACCCGGTTAGTTATTGTATAATTATACTACCTGCGGATGTTCATTGGTTTTTGATAGTAGTATACAACTCAAGTGAAAATGGTATCTTAACGTATAAGTTTATTTTGGAATTAGTTTAGTTCCAGTTTTGAAACTTACCTGATTTTTTTGTTTATTGATTGACCTTATAATTCTCGCATGTTATTTCTATCATCCTTATATGCTTTTAGAGCTGGAGTTATAGCTCTTTATCGTTATACTGTGACCGTTTTGCTTACTACAAGGTTTTTGGTTGATTTATCTTTTATTAAAGTTTATTTTTTTGAACCTTACCCTGTTTACGTGAATACTTAATTTTCCACTGCGTTTTCCATTATACTCTGCAAACACACGTTACACTCGTTCATCTAGTATATTTAGATACAGGTTTTATTGCTGTATAACGTTGCTGAATCGAGACACGGCCAACACTGCCTCCGCAGATTTGGACAGTGTGTACCACGCATGACGGTTCCATGGCTTCGGGCGATCTCTTTTACCCTGATGCGTCCATCACTCTGAAATAGAGTAAACCTAGATTCATCACACTACATGGATTTTTCCCACTCTTCCACATTCCACTTTTGTGCTTCGGGCGAAAAGTAATATAGTGGAACCTCGGTTCACGAACGCCTCAGATTACGAACGATTCGGTTCACGAACCAATAATTTTTGTTTCGGTTTGCGTACCAATGCATCGGTTTAGGAACTGTTTACTTTTTGACATCAGTAACTTGCCATACTACGCATGCGCAGATAGTTGATGTCACTTTGTATTCGTGTGAATATCGTTCCCATTTCTGCAGTACGTACCTTTTCTATAATGCCTCCCAAAAAACTAAAAAGTGACAGTGATGGTGCTTGCTTGTAGGAAGCTTAAGCGTAATGCATCGTCGCGTGCGCATGCTCACGTCAACAATGCTTAAAAGATAACAGAAAGTAACAGTGTATTCATTCATGACGAATCGATTGTTATATGACATGCCATTATCTTCGTATTCTTTACAGTCACTGTTTTAGCACGTGAATTGGAATTAAAGGGGTCCACGATAAACCCTGAAAAGTTGATGAAGCCGAGCTAAGACCTTGACGGTCATATTTCTGAAAACAGAATTTGAAAAAAATTAATCCGTTTTCAAGTTATCGTGTAAACAGTGAACGGCCGGACGGTCGGCCGGATAAACATACAGGCCAAGCGTGCATTCTTATAAGTAGCTTTTTGCTAACTTCTAATAATCGTTGAACATGAGAGCGGCAAGCATGTGTCGAACATCGCCAAAGAGTAAACAATGGCGAAAACAACAATTTGCATGATTCTCAAAAACAAAGAAGTAGTCAAGGTAGTTCGCGTGACTAAAGGAGTAACCGTGATAAGGAAACAATAGTCTCAAATTTTGGAGGAAGTTGAAAGCTTCTCTTGGTCTAGATCAATGACAAACTGCTTGCAGGAGACAGTATCAGTGAGGCAATATTATGTGAAAAGGCTAGACTTTTGCACAGGGTTTTATTGTCAAAATCGCCTAAAAGAAATGCTGAAAGTGATAAATTTACAGTCAGCAGAGGTTGGTTTAAAAAGTTTTAAAAAAGGAGTGGCATTCACAGTGTTAATCAGACATGAGCAGGCTGGAAGTTCCAATGAGAAAGAAGCAGAAGCATCTAAGGTGGCATTTGCTAAGTTTGTCAAAGAGGAAGGCTACATGCCACAGGAAGTCTTTAATTGTGATAAGACAGGCCTCTTCTGGAAGAAAATGCCAAAGAGGACCTACATCACCCAGGAGGAGAAGGCACTACTGGGGCACAAACCTATGAAGGACAGGCTCACTCCATTGTTTTGTGCCAATGCATGCAGAGACTGTAGGATCATGCCGCTGTTAGTCTACCATTCAGAAACTCCTTGGGTTTTTAAGAAAAACAGTGTCAAGAAAAATAAACTGCATGTGATGTTGAAGGATAATGCGACAGCATGGGTGACAAGACTCATCTTCATGGAATGGTTAACTGAAGTGTTTGGCCGGAGTGTGAATAAGTACCTGGAGGAAAACATTAGCCTTTTGATGTCTACTCATAATGGACAATGTTTGGAGGACAACACGGAAATCTCGTGTGACTTCATCAAGGTCAAATTCCTGCCTCCCAACACAATTCCACTGGTTCAGCCCATGGACCAGCAAGTAATCTCAAACTTCAAGAAACTGTACACAAAGGCACTCTACTCAAGACGTTTCCAGGTAGCAAATAACACCGATTTGACTCTCAGAGACTTCTGGAAAGATCATTTCAATATTCATAAATCTGATATGCAAGGCCTGGAACAACGTCTCTCTCCGTACCTTGTACTCTGCCTTGCGGAAACTTTGACCAGAGTGTGTACCAGAGAAAGATATAGAGATCCGAGGCAAACATGGCAGTCAATGAAGTGGACAGATTGTCTCCATTAGCACAAGTTTGGGTCTCGAAGTTGATGGCGATGACGTGGATGAGCTATTTGCAGACCACAGCGAAGAGCTCACCACAGAAGAACTTCTGAGTCTTCAAAGTTAGGAGCTTAAGATCTTAAAAAAGAGGAGCAATCTTCGGATGATGAGGAGGGAAGGGCTAATGTTTCGACGGCTAACATAAAAGAATTTGTAGTAGTGATGATGTCGAAGAATTCATTGTGAACCATCACCCAAAGAAACTTGTGACAAATAGAGAGTGAATGTGATGACCCACTTCAGGTACATTCTCCAATAAAGGAAGAATGAAAATAGAGATCACGAGAACAAACACCTGAATAAAATAAAGTGATGAAAATATTTAAGTCTCTTAATTTAATTTAGGTTTGTTTGGAATTATTTAATAATTTAATTAATGGAATTATTTAATCATTTAATTAATGGTCTTAGGAGGATATTTTCACTCCATTATCTCCGATATTGATGAAAAAATAGAGAAAATAGTAAAGAAAATTCCATGCCTTGGACTCCAGCAGGGACCTTCGGGTTACCATCCTGATGCCCTAACCACTAAGCCACCGTGGATATGGAAGCTATTTATTCTGTAATATTAATTTAATTTAGATTTTATATCTTAAATGTTATTTTTAATTTACAATATTAAATTAATGGAAAAAAAACCCTCTGTTTTTGATCGCTGGAACGTGTTAATTGTATTAACATTAATTTGAAGGGAAAGCTTGTCTCGGTTCACGTCCAAGTCTTTTAGCGAAATGAAGTTCCACTGTAGTTTTTTTCTTATTGGTCTTACTGACAAGCAGTTTTCTTGTGGCAGAGCAGCTGCTTAATCCCATTCCTTTAAGATCCGTCGCAATGTGCGTGTGGGCATACTTTTGAATTCATTGTTAATCTTCCATGTCAGTTCTAATGTGGAATCTCTTTGATTTGATTTCACCATGCGTCTTAATGATCTCCGGTCACGATTATTCAGAATATTTTCCGACCACAATGACTCCTCGAGGTTGATGGTTCAGATCTTTCCTTCCAAGCTTTAATAACTCGATGAGAAGTTCTTACTTCAGTTCCAGCAATTGCCGCAATCTCTTTATTTATGTTCTGTGCTTGGAATAGGCAACAATTTCTACCCTTCATAAAACTCGGTAACAGCTTTTCCGCGAGCTTGTGCTGCGTCCACAGATGTCTTTCCAAACAAATGAATGATAACAAATGCAGGACAAGTTAAAAGAAGTATTGCCTGCGCAAATTCACACATGACTGCAGTGATAAAACTGTGATTGGCTCTTAGTATTTACCAACCTACAATTTCGAATTTTGCGTGGTCTGTGTTATGCAATCCTAAGTGTCCCACATAAGGCTTGGGAGTTCATCCTAAATTAAGAAATTTTACTTTGCATTCAATCCGAAGTTTTCCTGCATAGGTCTTCCAAACCATTGAGGTCTCGGTTTAGTCCTATAAGTGCTCTACCGGTTACATCAACTGAATTAATTATCCCGTTTCAATCAATCTACATTTATTATTATTATTATTATTATTATTATTATTATTATTATTATTAAATTAATTTAGCATCCCAATATAGGATATACAGGGTGTTTCAAAATTATGTATAATAAATTTAGTGATATATTCTTCAGGTCAAAAGAAGACGAAAATGTTCTATAGCACTTTGTCTGGAAACGATTTATTTACGCGATACAGCCAATTAAACCCGTGGCTCCAAATTACAGGAATTGTTCAAAGTGCCCGCCACCAGCTCGCACGCACGCTTCGGCTCGTTGCATGAGCGACCGTCTGATGTCGTGGAAGAGTTCGTCGCCAGCATTACGAACGGTTTGGCATGCATTTTCAATTCGTTGTCGCAGATCCATAATGTTAGGAACTTCTGTGCTGTAGACGATCGTTTTCACATGACCCCACAGAAACAAGTCCAAGGGATTAAGGTCGGGTGATCTTGCAGGCCAGGCTACCGGTCCACCTCGACCTATCCACCGATTCGTGTATGCAGCATTAAGGTGTGCTTGCACAACATGGCTGAAATGTGCTGGAGCGCCATCATGCATGAACCACATGTTAGATCTTATCAAAAGAGGAACATCTTCCTGTAATTCTTGCAATGCATTCTGCAGAAACAAAAGATACGTTCGCCCAGTCAATCGGGACGGCAACACATAAGGGCCAATTAGGTTATTTCCGACAATTCCGCACCAAATGTTCACGGAGAAACGCTCTTGATGCGCTCGAGCTCTGGTAACATGCGGGTTAGCATCTGCCCAATGGTGCTGGCTGTAAGAATTTACGATTCCTGTCCGGGTGAAGGTTGCTTCGTCCGTGAAAAGTATCTAGCTGAGACAACTAGGGTCTGCAGCATGACGACGTTGTATTCATTGGCAAAATCGTTGTCGGTGTGGATAGTCCGTTGGGTTCAGTGCCTGAACCAGTTGCAGGTGGTATGGATGCAAAAGCTGACGGTGAAGAATGCGCCAAACAGATGAGTGCGGAATGTGTACCATGGAAGAAATACGACGGGTGCTTGTCTGTGGTTCATCATGTATGATGTCAATTATCACATCCTCCTCATCCGGAGAATGTGCTACAGGCCGCCCTTGTCCTGTTTGACGACCAACGGAACCACGCTCCCTCAAATGTCTGTCGACAGATATAACAATGTTCGGTTATTTGGCAAACGTCTATTCGGAAAACGTTCTTGGTAGAGTCTTCTTGCTTCCACAGCATTTCCGTCCGCAAGACCATACATTAGGTTCATGTCAGTGTATTCTGCACTGGAATACGTGTACATGACTTTTTTTTACGTAAATCGTAATGCGTATGTCAAAGCACGCAAACGTTCTGAAATTGATATTCCTAGTGGATGTACAGTAGTGAAACTACAGTAATGGAAACAACCGTACACAACTAATGGAACAACCCTAAAGTAGGTTTAAATGGAACAAACCACTCAACCTAGTGTTGGGTCGAAACGCTGGAACTGCTAAAATATCGTCCGCTAACTACCGTGCTCCCCTACTGTATGATATTGGATTACTCGCAAACAAATCGTTTCCAGACAAAGTGCTATAGAACATTTTCGTCTTCTTTTGACCTGAAGAATATGTCACTAAATTTATTGTACATAATTTTGAAACACCCTGTATACAATTAAAAAAGAAGTCTGCTTTAAACTCCGACGATTTTTTGTAACAAACTAAAAACATGTTGTTTAAGGTTTTAAGGTACAATTCATGATTTCATTCCTGACGTTATAGCTTAGAGCGTTCCAATTTGGGATAATGTTATATGGAAAGAAAGACGATAAAAATCTGGACACAATACGTCGTGGAACTATCTTGTACCTTTGAGATTCACGTTTATACATTGTACACAGATTGTCCAGTTGATGTATATGTTACCGTTAATGTGTGAAATCCGGCAATCTATAGAATGCCTAAAATCGAACGGCTTCTCACGCCTTAATTTCCCGCCAAAAGAATGCCTAAAGATGATGACGACGAGGAAGTAAAAGGCTATGGGGTTAGCATTTTGTGCACTATTTGCTTCAATATTCAGAAAGCTATGAAAAGTAAAATGGAATCGAAATCGAACCTCGAAATGCAGGCCAAAAAGTGAAAAGGGATGCTGATAAAAGATTTCTTCCTGCGCCTTTGGGAGCCACTGTGAGAGTTCTAATTCTCAACGTTGACAAAGGGCGGGGTGATTCATGCAATCTGTTGACCGTTGTTATGAGCGTGACGGAAGATGGCATTTACCGAATTAGAACTGCACAACGAATCTTGAAGCAACTCTATGCCAGATCAGAATTCACCGTATGTCCAAAGAATTTAATGAAAGTTGAAGAAGTTCCTGACCACGAAACACTTCTCCGAGCTGCTGCTACTTCTCAGTCCACAGGAAGCGGCCAAGGATTCGTCAGATATATGTGCAAGACGAAATGCTAAAACATGAGATGCCTTTGTGTGAAAATAAGAGGAAAAGGTTTTTTCAAACCAAGCTTTTATAATGTTTTATTTACTGGCAACAATAAAGCTTAATTTTGCAACAATAAACAATAGATACATTTAACTCTCGACATAACGAATTGTCCAATTGTCTCAACAAGCAATTCGTAGTAATGAATTTTTACCATTAGAACACGAATCAGTAAACCGATTTGAAAATTTTTTAATTTAACATAAATTGTCATTGATCCTGTGTATGTGTGTCAAGTTTCAGCTCCCTAGCTTGTCGGGAAGTTGGTTTAATATTGATTACAAGATTTGACCTAAACAAACTAACATTGCAAGGTTAATAAAAGCTTTTAAAAAAAATTAAGTGCAATTCTAAATGTCATTCTAGCCTTCCCTGCTGCAACAAGTAGCACATACCAATTTAAGTTTCTCTGATCTTAGGAGTAACAACATCCTGTGCTTTTACGCGCAATTCTTTTTTAATTCATGAGATATATGTGCAAGATCAAAGCGTGAAAATATGAAGGAGTTTTGTGTGAACAAAATTAAGTATACAGTAAATCTAAATGCCTTTCCAGCCTTTCCTACTATAACAATTCTTCAATTTCAATTGTGATATCATTTTTTTCCTGTAAGGATATTTTGTGCTTTATTTCGTTTTTTTTTTCATTTTCAAATGCGTATTAATCAATAAAGGCTCTTTTTATATTTTGCTTAAATGTCATTTGTCATTCTGTATAATGCTTTGGAATTGTACAGAATGCCTAGGAATAGTATGTAATATCTTCACAAGTACTGATATTTTGCAGGTCTTAATCGGACTGGTTGTTTTTCTATCGATTAATATAATGTTAGTTTTGTCCTGATTAAATTTTAAACCATGTTCTGTGTACCATTCATTTAGTGTCCTAATATCCTGATCAATCTGCTGAAATGTTTGTCAATTTCTGTCCTAACACAAACATTGAATAAAAAATTGTCTTCGACATAAGAAATTATCTTTGACGATAAAGAAAGGCTATGTGTGCTGTTGAAGCAGCATAGAGAACTGTAAATGTTTATTTATGAAACCCCTCTTTAAATGAATGCTAAGTGTATTGAACAGCTATAGTATTGTATCATATAATATCTCTCCGGTGATGAAAGTATCCTCAGTCCCGTTTCCCGCTTGCTGAATATATCCGGCTTTACATTTGAGTTTTACTCATAATTGTGCTGCCAACATCTTTAAGAGTAGGAAATATTATATTTTGAATTAAAAGATAATTTAATGCTCCAATTGGCTAATTATATAAATTACATACAATTTATCTAACATCAGTCGAAGCAGGTAACATTACTGATAATTGATGTGATTTTAATATCATATAAAATATTGGGTAAATGAGCCATGAACATGAAATCAAATCTGAAATTAAATTAACCTCTCTCGGCTTCTGCAAGGGGCATTCCGGAAGTTTATAGCCAAGGAAAACATAAGAGGTTTATAAAAAATTATTATGAATCTTTTTCAAAGAATTCTTCATTGGAAGCTATGAACAGATTCATCCGTTTAAACCAATATGAAAAGACTTATTTCCCGTCGATTCTGAGACACCCGAAATTACGTCCATGTATGCGACGTTTTCAGTGCAAGAAAACCGAACCCTGCGAAGCTCATTTGTCATGCGAGGAAACAGGAAGAAATCGCAGATAGCCAGGACTCAAGCTCATTTTTGCAGATCTTGTGGAACACAGTTCGTCATGTATATAATTTAACTATTATTTATTTAATTTGTTTTATGAATGATTTTGAATGATATTTTATGCAAATTTTGTTGTTATACGAGGTCTCGTATATATAATGCACATTGAGGTCTATATGACCTTTATTAGCGCTTGTATGGAATAGTTGTAACGTTTTTTTTCGCATTTTTTAGAGGACTTTGTTTGCTCCAATCAGTTCTGCTTATTGTTAAATGTTATTAGTTTTTTTGTTAATTTTGTTGTAGTAATTTTCTAATCATTTGTTAACTAACGACTAATCCTGCTGTTTATTATTATTATTTTTTTTGCTCTTCTGTATGTTGACACATTACGTGCTGCCAGGGACCTAACTCGTCGGTCTATGACCATACCGGCCCCGGATATGCACTGTTTGTAACATTAATCATTATTTAAATAAAAATAAATAAAAATAAATTAATTAATTTAAAGAGGGAAAAGTTATGACCGTAATGTTCTCCAGAAGTTTCGAGAATATCCATTTTACGTCTGTAGCATCCGGTGCGGTCTTTTCCTTCAGACCCAACTATTATGATGCATGTTACCAATGGCAATTTTATTAAAAAATTATATATGACCAAAAACGAGATCGGCATTTATAAATTGTACATATTTTACTTCAATCCCTTCAAACGCATTTATTATTTTTAATTTTGCTAATATATATTTACTCAATCTTATTTTATTTGCAGTTTTCATATAGTCCCAACTTTTATGGAAATGGGTGTTGTATTTGGATTTGTAACCCTATTTACGTATCAGGAACTTAGTTCTCAAGTGCACCCCAAAGAGTTTGACAAATTCATGTATAGGACACACATTGTGAATCAACACAAAACCCTTTAAAAAAAAGATTCATACTGAAGATGGCTACATTGTAGCCGAAATGTACATTTATGATATGACGAATAAATTTTTTATGAAAATAATGGAATCCAACATCTCCTCTTTTGCACCAAGGTATCCACAGATCGGCACGGTCAGTCTTGTTATTATATATTAAGTAATTACTTTGTTAACTATGGCCACACAGCCTAATCCTGATCTCCTGAGCAATAACCCCCTAGGTATAAGCATTAAGACTGTTGACTTTTTTCATCATGACAACTACAACACACGCTTATGCAATTTATGCTTCAAACTAAACTTAAAAATAAGAACCCTTAAATGCAATATATTTTTTCTATCTGAATGTAAAAAATCCCACCACATTCCCAAGTTTATTATTAACAGCATTAAATGCAACATCCACAATCTGGTAGATAAAAAAAGTCATTAGGGCAGCTCACCAAAATTATCTAAACTTAACTTTAGAACAAAATTATAGCGACCTTGCTAATACCGAAATAGACCTGTACAGTACGTATCAGGGAAATTAGTTCTCAAATGCATCCCATAGAGTTTAACAAATTCCTTATAGGGCACACATTGTGAATCAACATAAAACCCTTTAAAAAAAAAGGATTCATACTGAAGATGATTACATTGTAGCCGAAATGTACATCTATGATATGACGAATAAATTATTTGTGGAAATAGTGGAGTCCAACGTCGTCTCTTTTGTAATAAAATGCGAATAGGCGTCATGCTCGTGTCATGGTACTTACAATTGATGGCACGTGTATACAGCAACTTCAGCAACAAATTTTACACTGGCCCTCATATAAACGTATTATAATTTGGTTGATCTCAATTAACTCAGAAAAACTGACTACTAAAGGGTATCCCAAAATGAACTGACATTTTGAATTTGCCGCCATTCTTTTCGTGGTACAACCAGAGTAGAGATATTATATGCTGTCATTATCTACATTTTTTTGACGTAGAAGTTTGAAATTCGGAATCTAGGCTTACTATGGGCATGTCCACCTTCATTATTTAGTTTGGTTTTCATTGGTGTACTGGGGTCGGAATTACGGGGAAGGGAGTCAGAGGGGACAAAAGGTCTATGTGCTATGTAGGTACGTAAAGGCGTGAAATTCAGTATCCAGATTCCTCTAGGCAAGATCTACATTACTATTTTCACAAATAACACTAGTCAACACGCATTTTGTGACTAAGACCACACATAGTGTTCTTAGTAGTAATTTGTATGTAGAATCCGAATCTGCTTTTAGATTTTTTTCTATCACGTCACGTTTCCAAGTTATGCACTTCAAGACTTCTATGTTAAAGTAATGGGTGGGAAGAGAACTCTCTGCAGTGTTAAACTATCCATATTTTGGGGCCGCAAGGAAATTTACTCAGGCCCCAAACACTGAATGATTTAAAAATGTTTCATTGTAAAACAAGAAAGCTGTGCGTGCTAGAGAAATTTAAAAATTATATTCGTAATCAGCAGAAAAAATACTACCAAAAATCACCCAGTTTCATTTTGTCACAAGAAAAATCTTAAATTTTTTGGCCAGTGTAATTTATACCAAGATTGGTATAAAGTTTACTATGAAGTATAAAGATTACTATGAAGTTTGTTGCTCACGTCAACACTACTTAAAAGATAAGCTGAAATTAACAGTATATTCATTCTTGACTAATCGATTATTATATGACATAACATTATCTTGGGATTCTTTACAGTCATTCTTATAGCACGTGAATTCGACTTGAATGGGTCCACGGAAAATCATAAAAAGTTCATACAGCCGAGCTAAGATCTTGATGGTGATATTTCTAAAAACAAAAAAGTTATCGTTGAAACAGCGGACGGCCGAACGGACGGCCGGATAAACGTACAGCCCAAGCGTGCATCTTTTTGCTTTTTTAGCTTCTTTTCTAAAGCTCCTAATAATGACAGCATATAAATTTCTACTCTGGTTGTACCACGAAAAAATGGCAACAAATTCAAACTGTCAGTTCATTTTGGGACAACCTTTAGATAGATATATCAAAAACATCTCAGTAGGTCTTACCGAGATATAACACTTCAACATTAGAATTATCAAAATTTGAAATTTCCGGTCGAGACTAGTGGTTCAATGTGAAGTCGATATGACTTCTGTTTTTCTTGGTAATCAGTATATAGTATTGATTGACACCGATATGACTTCTCTGACTACTTCACGTTACTATTTACGTAATGTCAAATCCGCGGAAGAAGAGAAACGAAGAAAAACGTAATTCCGAGGATTTGACATCGGAGAAAGAAAAAATGAGAAGAAACACTCCTAGCCGCAATCGACTCGATCCAGCAGGAGAGAGAAAATCGAAGCAAGGTAATTGGAGGATTGAGTGCGCTGAAGACAGAAGAATCAGACAGTGTGTGGCGACCAATACGACTGGAACTACTTGGACCAGCCGGATTTTTGTGACTTTTAGTGCATAGACTTTTGAACTTTTGAATTGTGAACTTTGAATCCACACGCAACAGCCAGGTAGGGCGTGTGTGGGATTGTTTGTGTGCTAGTGAGTGACCCTCCCCCCCGATGACCTCCGGAGGAGGCTTCACCCCCCCCCCCCCCCGAACTTTTCCAACCTACATCACATCACCATGGAGAACATGATGATGATGATTTCTGATGGCCCCTTCGCCGTAGGGGCGTTTATGAAGAAGTTATATGCTAAGACGCATAATCCTCCTGTTTTACCGTCTGGCGACCCCGCCGTTTCAGATCTGCAGCGATTATCCCCGCTTATACAGCACAACGTGGCAGACAGAATAGTGGCTGCTGATTATGTACAGGTAGAACAGACCACCGTCCACCTGATTCTTGCAGACCTCGGATATTTGCCAATTCTCATCCGAGGTGCATCTCCACTGATGGAGGAATCGTATCTGAAGAACTACATGTCCAGCTATGGGGAGGTGCGGAAAGTTTCTTATCCACAAAGGACGGATTGACATCATTCTGGACATGAAGCTTCAGAGAGACATTCCCGACGGCCTTGTATTGTACGGAGAAAAAGTCTCCGTGTCCTACAAGAGGCAGAGGCAGTGCTGCTGGTACAGCAAAAAGCCGACCCATGTGAGGAGATATTGTCCTCTCCTCAAGAAATGTGAATCATGTCAATCCATTGTAGGCAAATACCACCGTTGCCCGGAGAGGACCCCTGCAGCACTAGCAGCTCCACCATCGACGTCGAAGGGAATGTCACCCCAGCAGTCAACAGTGATAACATCGCCGGAGAAAACATCAGTGTTGTGCAGTGACACTCTGCTTTCATCTCCTCCTCAGAAACTGAGTGCGACGCCAACTCCACCACCTCGTCCTGCTGAGTCGAAAGAGGAAATGCCACTTCCACCTCTCCTCCTGCCTCCAGTGGCATCGAAAGTGGTCTCCTCCCACATCCATCAAGCGACATCTCGATGGTGGAGGAGGCAAGCTCGGCAACAAAAGACGACCCAGACGCTTCATTGTGTTCTGAATCAGTTTTTGCGGAGGAGGAATTTCCAGCCCTTCCATCGGCAGCACAGACTTGATGTCACAGCTGCTGCAGACAAATTGCACATCTTCTCCGGCCAGATTCTCATCTACTGCTGGGAATACCCATCAGTGGCGAAACGGCAGGATCATCTTGCGTCCACCAAGAGTCCTCGCAAGAAAAAGAACAGACGTCATCACAGCAGAAGGGATGGGACTATTGCCTCTTCTTCTACAGAGCGAGACAGCTGCGCAGGCCATCGGCGCAGCCATTCTTCTTCCTCTTCGAGTCGGCAACGATCTCCAAGGCGGAAGAATTCAGAGCTCCCTTCTACATCTGAAGTCTCCGGATAACACAGGTCAGTCTTCGAGATCTTAAATCCTCAATGTAGGTCATCTCATTGAACGTGCGTTCTCTTGGCTCTTCTTTTAAGCAATCGGTACTGTCGACTTTCATTGCCCTGTACAGACCGGATATTCTCTTTCTACAAGAGGTGAAGTTGGCCCCTTCACAACAGTGCTACAATCTTCCCGGTCTTCGCCGCCAATATCCATGCGGACAATTTTTTATAAACTCCTCGTCACCATATGGGCAAGGGGTTGCTACTATCATATTCAATCCCTCTATTACGGTGTTGAATTGTGTATTTGACGACGAGTGCAGGGTAATTGCAACGGACATTTCTTCATCTGGCATCGAGTTCTGATTGCTTAATGTGTGTATGCTCCATGTGGGGCGGTAGAGAAACGGACTTTTTTTCAGTGACATTAACAACTTTTTGTGCACAACTTTGCCTGTAGTGATTGCTGGGGACTTGAACTGTTGTCCAGACGATTGTAAGATCTTTTCGTCTGGGTATGTGCATCGTTTATGCCAGCAGAACGCATTATTCGATCTTTGGACACACCATCCACAAATGAACAACCTGGGTTCACGTTCCATCAAGGACCCTTTGTGTCATCAAGACTCGACCTGTTTTTGATTGATAATGCGTTTGCTGGTACACCTGGTAAAATGGAGGTCATTCCATGCTCGTTCTCCGATCTCAGTGCCATCATGTGGTCGTGGAACCCTCCTTATCCAGCATCAGCTGCAGGCAGTAATCAGCATTACAATTGGTTCCTAAACGTTTCTCTACTTGACGAGGAAGAGTACAAGAGTATGTTCGTTTAGTTTGTGGAAAAACATCTCCACAATATGCCTCCTACGTTAGAGATGTGGTTAGTAATAAAGACTAAAATCAAACGCTTTTTTCGGAAGATTGGGTTGGACGCTGCTAGACGTCGTCGTCATCATCTCCTCATGCTGCAAGAAATCCTGCGTCTCCTCCGTTGTTCTACACTCAAGGAGGAGTTTGCTGATGACATACGCCAGGTGAAGAGTGAGATCAATGCTCTAATGATCCAAAGAGCTGCAGGCGCCGCACTCAGAGCCAAACTAACCTGGAGAGACGAAGGGCCAACAAGAAGTATTGCCGTCGTTTGGTAGTGGATGGTGGGGTATTGGAGGCTGACTCCGACATCTTATCAGCTTTCCGCTCCCACTTAGCATTTTTCTTCGACAACCGAATCGTTCCATCCGACGCCACGAACAAGTGGATAGAGGCACTAAGACCTTTCTCGGAGGATACTGACCTGTGCATTACCCGTCCCTTCACTGAAGATGAAGTAAAGAAGTTTCTGTTGCGGGATGGCCGCCGTGGGTCCAGTCCGGGCTTAGACGGCATCCCACATTCTTTTTACAATGCGACCTGGAAACTTCTTGGGCCTTTCCTGGTGAAAGTTTTTAATTCCATCATCCAAGACCCTTCTTCCATCATATCGGAATTTGTTAGAGGGAAGATTATTCTGCTTCCCAAAGTGCCAAATCCAGAACTCGTGACCCAGTGGAGGCCGATAACTCTACTCAACACAGATTACAAGGTCTTCACTGGGGCTCTCCAACAACGTCCTAAATTGTTCGCTGAGGATTTTTTGACATGGGACAATCTTGTTCGATATCATCACGGCGAATGACTGATAATCTTATTGCTATCCGATGTGTTTTGGAAGAAGCGTAAAGTCGACAGCAAACACTTGCTATACTAAGTCTTGACCAGGAAAAGGCCTTTGATAAGGTGAACCACGAATTTCTCTTCAAAGTGTTTCATCATCTTCATCTTCATAAATTTGCTGTGATAATCTCCGCACTGTATGCTTCGGCCACATCATGTGTGGCGATTAATGGCTCCACTTCGTCCTTCTTTGTGCTGTCAAAGGGTATTAGGCAGGGGTGTCCGCTTTCCCCCCTCCTGTACATCTTTTACTTGGAGCCATTACTTCAGCATTTAAATCGCGACCCTGATGTTCGGGGATATGAACTACCAGTAGCGTCGATCAACATCCGGACGCCAGCCTATGCCGATGATTTGGTGTTCTTCGCATCTGACGCTTATTCCCTGAACATCTATAAAGTCACCTTTGCTTGCTTTAGGTTTTCGACGGGGAGTTCCATCAACCTCGTCAAATCTAAAGGCAACGCTATTGGAAAATGGACTGCCGACGATCTAAAGAATATTCCAATAACATGGTCTGGCCAAGTGACAGTGTTAGGTTACGTCTTTTCTTTTCTACCGAAAAGTGACTCGAGCCACTGGCAACAAGTGATAGATAAATGTGTCTCTCGCCTTGGCAAGAATTTTCGTTTATCACCTTCAGTGCTTGTCAAGGAGAGGTTTATAAAAACGCATGTGTTGCCTTTACTTACTACTAAGTACCTATTCACCTTGCCATCTCATCGGCTTCTGGAAAAAGTGCATAGAGAAATTGTGGACTGTGTGTGGGAAAACAACATCCGACGTCACCCACTACGCTCTGCGTACCTTTTTACCCCTTTTGAGGGAGGGGGACTTGGATTGCCCAATCTACGATCTTATCTTCAAGCAGCTGGGATGTCTGCTATGATTCGGGTCTTTCTTTTCCCTCCTACGATTTGGGCGAACTTTGTATTTCTTCACCTACGTTTCTCTTTTAAGGTGAATAGCCGGGTACTGACTGAGCGAGCAGCCTCGGCCGTATGCCTCGCCAAATTTACCTCGCGAGGCAGCCTCGATTTCAAGGAAACTGCGCAAACGTTTGCCTCGCGAGGCAAGCGTGAGCCACAGTCGGCCGAGCATTTTATTACTCTCAGTTTAGACTGCACATACGAATAGCCGTTGCAGCTTCTGCGTTTATGTTAGTTCATCTTGTAAAGAAAAAGAAAAAAACAATGAATACAGATTGCAACAATGGAACAAATTATTTGAAGAAATGTGTTTTGATGATGAAGGAAAAAAATTTACACGGATGTCTTAGACTGAATTTGAAACTCTCTACCTCTTGTAAATGCCAAAATACTTAAGAATGACACAAATTTTATTACTCTCAGTTAATTTCCTGGCTTATACTTCGCAATGCGTCTTCCTTTAGCCCTCTATTTGTATATTCTGCGTATTGTGAATCCAAAGTCTATTAAAAGAACCATATAATTCGATGAGCTTTAAAACCTTCTTTCTCCACAGCGCGAGCGAGCGAGGCAAGATAGAACTGTCTTGAGTGCGCGAGGCATTTGTTCTGAGGCGCCTTTGAGCATCGACAAAAACCGACTCGGGATGGCTCGGGCGAGGCAACTCGCGCGTTTTCCTCGCGCGAGGCACGTCCTGACCGGCCGAGCATTTGCCTCACACGGCTGCCTCGCGAGGCTGCTCGCTCAGTCAGTACCTGGCTAATAGGCTACCGTTATCCATTTCATTGCCAGTGGTACGACCTTCGTTCAACCGGACTTTACAAAGAACTTTCAACTCGATTTAGTGACATTCATTCCCCGATTGCGACAATTAGATTCCCAAGAGTGGGGTCACTTAAAGCTCTCTTGGTTTTTCCAGCAGACCAGTCTGAGTGAGACCACCGACATCTTACGTTTTCACTCAGATTATCCGTGGACGAGCATTTTGAAAGCAATCAAAACGGTTGCGTTTGAACGATCAGTTTTCAGCTACCAATGGAGATTGCTGCACCACGAATTCATCACTCTTCACCTTTACACCTGTGGAGAGTGGTGAGGTCTGCTGGTTGCTGGTGTGAGGAGTCCGTCCAACACGTGTTCTATGAGTGTCCATTCGCTCAGTCCATCTGGGATCGCTTCAAGCAGTATTATGACCTGAAAAACGTTTCATATCATTCTGTGCGATTTCTGCTTGACGGTCCTACCGGTGAACCATATAAATTGAACGTAGCCGTGCCTATTATGTTTTTAAATAGAGAAGTGTGGTGCGCCCGCGTGGAGAGATTCATGAGGCACATGGTATCATCAACATCAGTATCTGCGCCTTCTGCAGTTTGGAAAAAGGCATCTTTCCATCTAAGGTCCTTTCTTCAGATTGAGTGGCTACGGCTATGTCTTCTAGTATTTAAGCGTAAATTTACAACATCGAAGCGTTTATGCTCGGTCGTCCGAGGGGACCGTTCTTTTCTCTTTACCTTCCAGACCGAGTTCTAATGGTTCGTCGGATTTGCGTATGGACCTCATTCTGAGGCGTTTTTTTACAGCATGTGCGCCAGATGTCTGCTATTAAAATCTCAAGTTTAGGCATCTGCTGAGGCAATAACATCAGCCTTAGCTCCAACAGCTACTTGGACCAGCCAGATGGAAACGGACATTATCCACACCGAATGACAGGGCCTAGAGGACCAGAAGGAACGCCAAAGACAAGGGCAAGTAACAAATTGACTAATTCTAATCTTGACATTAGAATTCTAATCTCCGAGGATATGACCGCCGCCCCGGCAATGGAGGTCCCATCAACGCGAGGTTGCCCAGCCCGCTGCTCGTAATCGACGAATACGAGAATCCAGTACTACTGAAAGAAATCGGAGACGTTATCGGCCCGACCGCCACGTTCGACGGCAGCAAGAAGCGAGTGCTACCAAGCGGGACCAACGCCCTTACCGGCCCGCACGCCCGAAGGAGCCTGCAACTACTCGAAATTGAACCAAGGCCTATCAGGCTGATAGGAAGGCCACAATAATAAAGGACCGTTTAAACGTCTTCCATCTAAGTACAATAAATGATACCCACTTTGACTCTAATATTATTGCAACTCCTACTAATATTACAACTCCTATTATTTTGATTTCGATATAGACTTTGTTCCAAGTCGCCTAGGGAGTCGAGAGCTCATCGTGGATACGTTTTCTGAGGAACGTGTGCCCAAGGATCCACTCGCCATATACAACGCCGAAAAGGAGCCCGTACTCAAGATCGTGGAACCCGAGACGGACCCCGACATTTCTGCTATACTGAGTGACAACGAGGCCGACCCCGAACTCGCAATGTGTAGTCAGCCCGATTCGTTCTGCGCGAATCGCCGTTACATTGTGCCCGAGGACATCGGAACCCGGCCGGACCCGTCAGATTGTCCCCCGCCAAATCATTATTTCCCATAGAGGCTCGAGGCCTTAGAAGTCGTGCGACCCATTGATAGCATAGCCGGTATTCTCGAGGGGCGCCCTGCAGAATGTCCGCGCTTGGACAGCGACGCCGCTTCTATTGGTACTGTAAATATAATTAAGAATTAAGAATAATTTATTCAGCTTCCCCACGGAACTTAGCATTAGTAACTTGCTTCTAGATTGCCTACTACAACCCTAGCGTCAATGAACTCCGGACACCTACAGAATTTTGGATAAGTACAACGAAACTAATTGTAAACAAATGAAAATTATTTTATTGAGTGCACAGAGCTTTAGTACAACTGTGAAATAGCATTTTAACATAAAAATAAAACGAGAAAATTAAATAAGCGACTTTTTGTAATGTTCCGTTTTCAACATGTTGCAATGAACTTCGTACACCGTACCGTTTACTGCACCGAATGACGCTCCGAAGTCGTTGAGGCATGCTGGACACTAACTTCTGCGTTGTTTCTACTGGAATTTTGTCCCACTCTTCGGAAATACACGCCCGCAACTGCTGCAGTGTTCGAGGCTTCCGCTGTCTGACTTTTCGCTTTAAAATGCGCCATACATTTTCAATGGGTGACAAATCTGGGCTGCAGGCAGACCAGTCAAGCACCCTGAAACGCTGTTGTTGTAGCCAAGCCTTGGTGTTCCGAGCAGCATGAGGCTTCGCGTTGTCCTGCTGAAAGATGCTTGGTCTTCTATTGAACAACTTTGGGCGGGATGGACGCAGATGCTGTTGAAGAATGTTTATATAGGCAGCAGAGTTAATAGTGCCCTCGCAAAAGCGAAACGATCCTGTCCCGGCTGCATTCATGCAGCCCCACACCATCAGCGATGCAGGCTTCTGAACTTTCCTCTGGTAACAGTCGGGATGATTACTTTCGTGCTTGGTCCTTAGCACCTTGCGACCGTTGTTGCCATACATCACTGCAAAGGTGGACTCGTCGGACCACAGAACACTATTCCACTGAGCAAGGGTCCATTTTAGATGGGTTCTGGCCCATGCTATCCGGCGACGCTTAGCTACAGTGCTCATAAATGGCTTCCTCTTTGTAGCGTATAAGTAATAGTTGCATCTTCTGATGTAACGGCGGACTGTGCCTTCGGATATGGGTATATGAAAATATTCTCGAGCCCAAACAGTCATTTCAGTTATGGGAGCATGCCTGTTTTTCACAATGTAACGTCGAAATACTCGTAGGTCCCTAACATTCAATAATCGCTGCTTGCCTGGTGCAGTCCCTGGTTCTGTTTTCCCGATTTCCCTGAAAAGCTTGATGATCCCATTAACAGTAGAGAGTGGAATTGATAATTCATGGGCAATAGCTCGCTGGGATTTGTTATTCTGCAACTGCTGTATAATTTTTTGTCATATACACGTTTCTACTGGCTTACCACGTCCCATGATTCAAAACAACACGAATACTGTGCTCTGTCGCGTGGACGGTACTTTTAAAGCCTAATGCAAAGCATTCTGGGCGTTTCTACAGCCTTCAGGAAAGTTCTATATGCTGGCGACCCCTTGTGTACGAAGTTCTTTGAAACCTGTTGACAACGCAATTTTACATAAATTTGAATAAATTATTTCACACCATTAAATCGATTCTAAATCGATGTTGATATTGTTACATATACTCAGTAAATCTATTTTCATTAGCCTGCAATCCTCTGTATGCACTTTTCACTGTGTTTTTAGCTAAATTATTTGGTGTCCGAAGTTTATTGACGCTAGGTTTGTAATATATCTGTTCTATTCCGTACAGCCCACCTCGTACGCTGGACAACCCTTCCTGGGTTGCCGCCTTCATGTGTAGCGGTGACTGACGTCACGACCCAGCTTTGGCCTAATGGGGAAGAATGTATAACATTTCTCAAGCAAAACACCAGATGGCGAATTGTACTACCCATCCTAAAGCAGCCATTTTTAATGTTAACCTACTGGGAAAACGGCGGTTTTAACTGAATTTTTTCGGTTTTCAAAAATTTATTAAAATTCAATAATAAATGAAAATTGTTAAAAAAAATTGTTTAAGTGCCAGATAGATTTTCTTATGAAAATTCGCATGAAAAATACCGCTTTTTTTTAAACATCATTTTGCTAAGCTACATAATTTATTAAGTTCATAAGAATGTTTAGTCTGGCCTTTTTAGCACATTTTCTATATATAGAAATGTGCTTATGTGATCGGTTTGTCCAGCTGTCCGTCCGTCCGTCTGTAGACAATCCCACAATTCATTGCGTTGCATGTATTGAATTGCATGTATTGCAATATCACAATTCATTCAATCATGTCTTGAATTGCTGGAAGAAACGAATTATCCTCGCATTTGGTAAAACGCGTGTTGAGAACATGGGTTCGGTTCTGCGCGTGCTCTAAACGTTAATGAGATGGTGTGCGTGCAGGATGCACGTGTTTGACGATTATTAAAAGGGCAGTTCGGTCCCTAAATCAAGAGAATTTTTTTATTCCTAGGGAGCTTAGCATTTATTACGATAACTTGAAAACGAATTAACTTTTTCACAGTCTGTTTTCACCAATCCATTAAAATGGGACAGAGTACGCAGAAGTACGAACGTGAGATAGCAGGAATAAGTACGTGCTCTAATAGCACGTGCTTTAATGGTACCATTATGATACCCTCTTAAACATTTCCTATAACAAGATATGGCATGTAATATATCAAACAAATTGTCACAACATATCGTGAACGAATATAAAAGAGTAACTAGTGATAGCAAGTATCGGTCTAATGGCACGTGTACGTGCAAGGATGTCTCATGAATGAATATAACGGTATATAGTGATGTCTGAATTGTTTAGTAGTACGTGTTTTAATGGTACCAAGTGGTACCATTGGAACTTTCAATGCTAAGATATGGCATGTAATATATCAAACGACT
>JAHWFO010024946.1:636373-650871 GCA_023313115.1 Rhysida immarginata | reverse complement strand
GTATGGATGCAAAAGCTGACGGTGAAGAATGCGCCAAACAGATGAGTGCGGAATGTGTACCATGGAAGAAATACGACGGGTGCTTGTCTGTGGTTCATCATGTATGATGTCAATTATCACATCCTCCTCATCCGGAGAATGTGCTACAGGCCGCCCTTGTCCTGTTTGACGACCAAAGGAACCACGCTCCCTCAAATGTCTGTCGACAGATATAACAATGTTCGGTTATTTGGCAAACGTCTATTCGGAAAACGTTCTTGGTAGAGTCTTCTTGCTTCCACAGCATTTCCGTCCGCAAGACCATACTTTAGGTGCATGTCAGTGTATTCTGCACTGGAATACGTGTACATGACTTTTTTTTACGTAAATCGTAATGCGTATGTCAAAGCACGCAAACGTTCTGAAATTGATATTCCTAGTGGATGTACAGTAGTGAAACTACAGTAATGGAAACAACCGTACACAACTAATGGAACAACCCTAAAATAGGTTTAAATGGAACAAACCACTCAACCTAGTGTTGGGTCGAAACGCTGGAACTGCTAAAATATCGTCCGCTAACTACCGTGCTCCCCTACTGTATGATATTGGATTACTCGCAAACAAATCGTTTCCAGACAAAGTGCTATAGAACATTTTCGTTTTCTTTTGACCTGAAGAATATGTCACTAAATTTATTGTACATAATTTTGAAACACCCTGTATAAGGAGACCCGTGTAATTTTGATCCCCTGAGGGAAAAGGGCTGTAACTTCTATTCAAAATGACGTAGCTCCAATTTTCAAACGTAGGTACATAGTGGACATTTCGGGCTATCTTTTGGTGCACTATTTTTCTGGAATACTATAAAGATACGGGTTTCATATGAAATTTAAATTTTTTTGCATTCGGTCTGAATTACACAACGGGTAGTTTAAATTGAACCAGGTGGTCCAATTACACAATAGCAGAAACTTTGTTTTAACTTATATGTTTACTTGATTTTGCTTTTCGGCTCTCTAGTAGTTATTTTTAGGCACCCTATGGAACGTATTAGATGGGGCTTATATCTTAATTAAACCATTAAGGAATGACATAACCAAATACCGAAAGGTTAAACTAAACCATTCGCGGAACCATATTTTTAACCGCCCTATGTTAACATTGTAAGTTTCTAATGGAACATAATGATACCATTAAACTACATACCTTTGAACCTATTTGGATTATCATTAATTTTACGTTATATTCATTCATACACATCATTTCAGGTTGTTTGATATTACATGCCATATCTTAGCATTGAAACTTCCAGTGAACCACAATGGTTCCACTAAACCAGGTTCCTTGGAACCAATTTCGACTATCATTAATTTTACGTTATATTCATTCATGACACATCATTCCAAGAGCTTTGATATACAGGGCGACCCAAAAAAACGGGAATTTTTGAAATGCTTAGTGGCAGCCTGAGCAGGTGACAGCACTGTGGGACAGTGACCCTAAGCAAGTAAACAGTTTGTCATTTTATTAACCATGGGTCAGTGGAATGGGCAGCAGCGTGCGTTAGCAATAAAAATGTTTTTAACCGTGTGATCTCAAGATTCGGTAACGTTCCCTGGCCCCCTAGATCGGCAGATTTGTCCGTTTATGATTTTTTCTTGTGGGGCTATCTCAAGAGTAAAGTGTACACGACTCGACCAAGAACTCTGGATGACTTAAAACAGAGAATTCAGGATGAAATTCACAGTATCCCAGCTGAGATGTTGCAGGGATCAGTGAGGAATCTCAACAGCAGATTTCAAGAATGCATTCGTACAGGAGGACGCCATAAAAAATGATAAATTCCATTAATGTTTCGTAAATGGAAGTGTACAGGTTTCAATTACTATGAATAAAATGTTTTTCTTCCATCACTACTGGTTTTATTGGATTGTTAAAAAGTTGCCTGATCCATTAGAGCACGTGCCATTGTTTCGATTACAACCATTTTCAAAATGGTTAATTCCCGAAAGCGAATTTCCTTTTTGCAGCAAGAATAAGCAATATACTTCAAAAGCAACAAATAGAACGACGCTTCTCCGCATGACGTCACCACAAAGCATGTGATGCCCGTTCGTTTACTTCGCTGCCTTGATCGCTCGCTAAAGACTCACATCATCCACTCGAAGAACGAAATTTGTTATACGTACAACATACTCACATAATAAACTGCTTTTACAAAAGATTTTGAAAGTCAGACTTTAGAGAATCACATTAAGCTTTAAAAACAAGATACTTCATATTAAAAATATTCATTTGAACACATTGTTTCATCAACTTGATACGGTCTATCACGCATACATGTACAGTGTGCGACAAAAAGTTAGAAACACTATATAAATCGCTATAATCTGTTTAATAATCTATAAACTGAAAATGATTCATCCTTTTGAAAATACAGGTACATTGAAATCAGGTAAGCAAAAAAAAATTATTTTTCGCCAAACCTGAAATCTGGCGCGACAAAAAATGAGCATCACCTATTAAATCTCGAATGAAATCACCCGTCTAAAAGGCAAGTCCATAAAACTGAAAAGGGATGAATACAGCATATGTTAATTAATGAGGTTTAAACCAGCTGAGAAGATCCATTTGTGGAGATGAGACGTGCTTCCGCATTATCCTAATACGAAAGAGGCCAAATACAAGCATTCAAACAAGAAAATCTGTCACTACGGGAAATAGCTCGACGACTGAACAGAAGTCCGAAAGTGGTGTCAAGTAATTTGAAAAATCCTGAACAGTATGCCAAGTATCGAGGTTCTAGAAGATGACAGAACAAATCGTCGCATTCTGAGGGCTGCATCTAACTCGTTAGCAACTGCGAGATAATCTTGGCCTGCAGAACTATCTTCGGACTGTGCAATGTGTTATTCAACAGTGTCTACATCTTGTCAAAAAGAGCATTAAGAGCAAACCACCGCTGACGAAACGCCATCAGGAGGCCAGACTGTCGTTTGCCCGAGAACACATGAAGTGGACCACAGAATGGATCAACGTCATTTTTACAGACGAGAAGAAATTCAATTTTGATGGACCCGACGGTTTTTCGCATTACTTCCACAATTTACGCAAAGATGAGCAAGTACTATCCCGAAGACAATTTGGCGGTGGAGCAGTTATGATTTGGAGTGCCATTGGTTTTGAGAAGAACTGCGATTTGAAGTTTTTGAATGGACGAATCACTGCACAGGATTAACTTTCCGCTTCAAAGAGCTTCTTCCCGCAGTTTGGACCCATCATGGCTGGAAATTAGTGAATTTTCCAGCAGGATAACGCTCCAATCCACAAAGCACACATCGTCACTAAGTGGTTTGAAGAACAGAACATTAATGTTATGAGTTGGCCTGCTCTTTCTCCCGATTTAAATCCAATTGAGAACGTTTGGGGATGGTTAGCTCGAGATGTGTATGCAGGTGGTCATCAGTACAACAGTGTTGAGGATCTGAAGGCTTGGGAAAACATAGACCAAACTCAGATTCAGGACTTAATTATTTGTATGACCAATCGTGTCTTTGATGCGATTCAAAATAGTGGCAAATCCACCAAATACTAAGTATGCTAAATCCCAATTAAGGCAAGTGATGCTAATTTTTTGTCGCGCCAGAATTTCATGTTTGGTGAGAAATATTTTTTTTCCTTAAAATATACGACCTGTATATCTTTTGTTGGTCAATATATATCTGTCTCACGGTTCAGTGTACCTGTATTTTCAAAAGGATGAACTGTCACGTGGAAACCAATGGGTATGGTAAATTTACAGAATAGCGCAGTGGAAAATAAAGAATTACGTGAAAGCGGGCGGATAAATGAAAAATATAAATTTTAATGAACAAAGATAAAACTTAGGATAAATAAAAAGCAAATAATAAATTATTACAAAAATACACTGGGCTTGGCTAATAAAAAGACTTCTTAACTTAAAAGCAACCCACGTGTAAAAATCAATCACCTAATTTACTATATGCTAATTATCAAACAAAACATGAATGAGTGACGTATTCTTACAATCTCTAAACCTTTTTTTTTTTTAAAAAGGACAAGTGGCTAAACTTAAGCGTATAAATCTTCAATTTCAACAAATGCTTAACTAAAATTTATAGAAAAACATGGCATACTTAAGAATAAAAAAAATCAAAGAAACATCTTATTGCTATTGCATAAATAGGATTCAAAAAGCAAAGATAGACATTTTCGTAACACAATTATAATAAATCTCTCAGGACGAAAATTAATTAACAACCATTTCTTAGACTCAAGCTGAGAGCACACTTAGGAATTATCCCTGCAATGGGAAAACGAAACAACTAATTCTTATTGGCATAGAATTATTTCATCGACTAAAGCTAATGCTCCATAGTCCTTTTTTTTTTACAATAATTATTCTTAAGTCCAGTTCGGTTGGTTATGTTAAAAGTCACATAAAAGAGTAATTCAGAACGGTCAATCACATAGATTCACACACCAATGAATTTTCAAAGATTTCTAGCTTATATCACAAACTTGAAAATTACACATTGGAAAACGTCACTAAATGCGAAGAGCGGGAAAGCCTTACAGAATGTCACAGTCAAGAGTCTTATATTTTAATGAATAACAAAACGAGGTGTCCAAATTAGGTACATGACCGCTTTCCTTTACGCTCTAAATATAAAGAATAAATACTGATAAGCAAAAGAATTCACTCCCCTTTCCACTTATTTATTTTATACAAATTTAGGGACGTTCGTAACCAAGGAAGATTTGCCTCGTCTCTTCCTAATGATGAACGGCATTACATTGCAGCGTCATCCACGGGCTGCTAGATTTAGCTTGAACCACAGAAAAGCGTATTCAAACGTGCGTAGCCAAGAAATACGCCCGCGCAAAGTTCTCTTCGAGCTAAGCTCTGGAACACGCTCCTGCAATGGTGAGCGCTACCGTTTAATGAAAACTCTGTACTCACAGCAACAGGGAAGGTCGGAACTTCAGCTGGCACTGGTTCGTTCGGGAACACCGCTCTAATGTCGTACGCTCCAGGCTCCTGGCTACCGTCACTGCTTGTTGCGTGTAGAACGCCAGAATTCGCCCCCTTCGGTGCTTTACAGCATGACTCGGCCGTCGTCTTGTTCTCCGCTGGCTCGTTCAGTCGGGGTTCCGTACGACTCGTGTTTCGGGAGACCGACTCCGTCGCCGACGAAATCACACATAGCTGGTGCCGCTGCTCGGTTCTGCTCTTTGGCATCCAACCTTCATCGTCCGAAGCTGGCTCCTGTCTACTCTCTGTCGCCGTCGATCCTTTCAATTTTGGCTCTCGTTGCCGCTCTCGTTTGTCATTGGAGCAGGCGTGATGATGCTGTTCACGCTGATGACGCGTCGCCTGGAGCTCCGCCCGCCTCCCGGTGTTGTAGAAAACGCGGGTCGGAAATCCAGCACGAGCGACGTGGGAAATCGAGCTGGTGTTTGATTTCCGTGACATGAACCACTTTTATTTTATTAAAAAGATTTGAGGATTTGTATAGTGTTTCTAATTTTTTGTCGCACATAGACCATAACTGATCAAACTAACGACTATAGGAAACCATAAATCCACAATAATCATTTTAATAATGCCTCAGATGTACATTTCGAAAGCTATGCTTTCTTCATCAGTAAGTGATTAACGAACAGAGAATCGGAATTTATAAGAGAAATACAGCAATGAATCTCCACTCGTTTTGAAATCGTATAGGGGGTAACAGACTTTTGACTCGCCCTGTATTATGTCTAAGTAGATCATACATAAATTCCACCTCAAGCTGATGAAATTTAATGTTCAATTGAATTCTTTAATTTGAAGTATCTTGTTTTTTAAGCTTAAGATGATTCTCTAAAGTCTGACTTTAAAAATGTTTTGTAAAAGCAGTTTAGTACGTGAGTGTTTTTGGAGAAACCGATTAACTGCGGATAAATATAAAGACACAGAAGAAAACACAACCTCCTGTCCACATTAAAGTTTAATAATCCGTATGCGCATTTCGACTGCTCTTGCAGTCATCAATCAGCGGAATACATGGACCTATTCCACGTGAGTATTTTGATTAAACAACTTCCGTTTTACGAGTGGCATTAGTCGTAACGAAGTGACCGAACGGGGAGACATGCTTTGTGGTGACGTCACGCGGAAAAGCGTCGTTTTATTAGTTGCTTTTGAGGTATATTGCTTATTCTTACTGCAAAAAGGAAATTCGCTTCCCGGAACCATATTTATCAATTGGCGATAATAGTAATTTATATCCGCTCCTATCTCGTCATTACGATTTGTTTCGTAGCCCTCGAGATAGACAGGCCCTGGCGCGGAAAAGTCACCTGATCATCTTAGTCCGAATAACAATGTACCCTTCATTGTTCCCAACAAACGAAAAATTGCTGATTGTTAAAATCCAAGATGGAAACAATGAAGGTTAAATTGTTATTCGGACTAAGGGATCACGTGACTTTTCCGCGCCAGGGCAACACCACCTCTACTCAAAACCTGAGCGCGAAAAATTTCATACATTGTTACATCATCATACCTAGTCATAATTTAGGCCTTATTATTGGTAGAAATGCGATAAAACATGACTACCTATGACGTTTTAACAATGTATGACGTTTCCGCGCTCAGGCTTTCTCTTTAGGTGGTGTTGGCCAGGGCCTGTCTATCTCGTGGGCTACGGATTTGTTTATATATATAAAAGTCTGTTTGTTTGTGTATGTAGTTTCAAGCGATCCTATTGGCTAATCGAAAAGGAATTGTTTCGATTGTTACGACAGTATTATTGTTAAACTCAGGATGAGCAGAAGAATTTTAATTGTTGCAATATTTTTATTTGTATAATAAACTTTGGATAGCAAAGAGATTTTTCCTGCTTTAAAATGTAATATCCTTTCATTGATAACATGGTTTTTACATATGAAAAGTAAAATCATGTATCTGAACATAAAATTATATGATGACTTCTCTGATTTTTGAAATGTCAATTTTCAAATTTTAAAGAATATTTTCATTTAGTTATTGCAACCTAATTATCTTAAACCATCACTTAGAATTTTCATTATTCAACATAGTTTTCAACAGTGGCTTAAAGAATAAAGGCAAATAGCGATTAGATAAATTAGAGATAAATACCATGCTGTTTACCCCTTTTTGCATAGGTTTGCCCAATATTTTGTGGAGTGACCAAACCTAATAACTTTAATGTTACCATAATAACACTTTAGTTCTGAACTTTGTCAATAGATGGTACTGCCTTAACTTTAAAACCACAATATAAGAAATAAACTGTGTTTAAAACGCGCTTTAGGTCGTGTCTGCCTAACCTCACCTTAGCGTTATTGTTTGACGCGCCGGACACGTCTGATCTAGGCCCTAATGGGTTACCTGTCATATAATTATTGATGTTTATATTCTGTGGTTTACGGGTTTAGATCTGTTTAATTTGCGATGCTATTGTTTTTTGGTTTCGTATTGATACTAATATGTTTTGGCTATACTCACAGACTTTTCGATTTGCTTTGCAATTCGGATTTTATTTTGCTTTGAGAATAGGTACTGACGTTTGGTTTTATTCAAATTTTGTAAGATTGGAGATAAATAGCATCAGTAGCGCCCGGGGGTACTTCCTCGTTCACTCGTCCTTCATGCACGGGGATGATTGTGTTTGTTGTGTGCCCGAATGGCCCGTGGATCATGTTTTTGACAACTGTGTCGTGTAGTTTTTGTCACTGTTGACATCAGGAATTTCTGACGTAATAATATCGTCAATTTGGTTGGGACGCAATTTTTCTTTTAGCCACAGTAAAAGATGTACGTAAAAGCCACTGAGTCTCGCCAATATTTGACATTTCGTGAGCAGATCTACCAACTTCCAAACTTTATTTTCAAAAACTCGAGCACAGGATAGGATAGAATGAGCATAAAATTATGATGCAATGACAAAACATTCGTTTTATTCTATTGAACATAAAATTAGTATAGCAGACGATAAGGATAGGGAAGTGTCTATCGAGGAGGCTAAGGAGAAACACGTGTCTCCTTTGAGCCCTCTAACAAATGTCCAGACGACTGACAAATATTTGTGTATTTGTTTGTGTGTTTGGAAAGAGAAAGAACGAGTATTGGTCAGGAAACTCTGCAGCTAAAAGACAAATGGGCATCGGGAACATCTGAACAACGGGAGCTTCGTCTAGAGCAGGAGGGTATAAGTAAAGTGACTTTAGGTATAAGAACTTCTACGTCAGGGGCAAGGGAAACTTTGAAGGAAAGATGAGATCTAAAGTATCCAGTGATATTTCCCGGTGGTGAAAATGGATATTTTAATCTTAGGCAGGTCAACCCAACAAGAGGATAAGTTAAGTCCCGGGCGACACCGGGTTTTCAGCTAGTTACTTAATATATCTCTCCATTGAAAATTGCTAGATGGGGTCGTTAAGATACCATTTATGCAGGCTAAGAGTTTGCTCAAACGTAAAATAATTGGGATAACGGTGAAATTTTTTGCTCACCAACCTCTTAATTTTTCTAAAGGATCTTTACAAGTGCGGATTAGAGTTATCTTAAATTGTTAGTAACGAACTTTTACAAAAGAGTTGAAATATCACGGAGTTAAAGATATTAGACGAATATGATCTTAAAGTAGTAAAAAGCGTCAATTTTCCTGGGCCCAATAATGTGCACTGTGGATCCCCACCTCCTCGTTGCTTTTAAATGTGGCTTCCAAAACACCGATGTGGAAACTTTGTAACTGATTTATAAACCACTGACAAAAAACCAGTCTCCTCTGTAGTTACACCCTCCAAACACCTAGTAGAGATGAATGCGGAAGAGGTGGAAGCCATTGCTGTTGAGTATCCGCCACACAATATAAATGTGCCTTATCCCTGAATCACGATAGAGCCGTCTCGTGTAGCGCTGGAGGACTATTACTCTATTAACGATGGGTCTAAATTCTGATTGATTGTTTTAAATTTAAATTTAGATTAGTCTAATCCCAATTGCTCTAAATTCTGATTGGTCTGATCCCGATTGGTGTAAATCCCACTGAAAAACCATACAAGAATGATGCCTAGGATATTGTGCAGCATACAACTCTCCGCATGCAAATGTTTTGTGGATTTGTGGTTTCGTTACTTTTGCTGTTAGGTGTTATGTCCATAGTTTATTGACACATTTTCACTTGTTCTCCTAACACGATAAACATATCAAACGCTTCTTCGTTGGACAAAGGCATTTTCAGCGTTAAGCTATTATGATAGCAACAAACAATGCGCAGGAAGCGTTAAGAGTTCCGCAGAGATACATTTGCGAACATATCAAAAGGGCAAGTTGCAACCCGTGTCCTGAAATTGTTTTTATTGTTTATTTATTGAAGGAAGCCGATTGGGAAAATACGTTTCCTACAAAATCTGTTTCTCCACGTGCAGAGACTTCTCTATATGAGTCAAAATCAAAGAGGTGAGCATTTTCAGTTTTCAGTTTTCGAAAAATAAACTTACGTTAGTTTATACTTTACATAGATAGTGCCTTATGTTTTAAAATGGTTCTGAAAAGGGCCACGCAAAAGAGCTGTTTATTTTTAGTTTATGGCATAAAATAACAGAAGTGGGGGGTAAATATTAATCATTTCGGGAACGTTTTTTGAAATTGTGTAAAATTTAATTTATCTTATATTTCTTTTAAGTTTAATTTTTTCTTTTTTTAGGTTTTTATTTATTTCTTTTAATTTTTAATTGGCGAAAACAAAATACAGGGTGGGCCATTTAAACAAATACGGGATGTGTTGTGGTAATAATTAAAAAAAAAACACAAATTATTAGCTCTGAAGTGATTTTTCGTTTATTTTGAACTTTGCAGATTTGTTCTAATCAATTTTTGAATATGATATCGCGTAAATGGTCGCCGTCAGAGCGAATGACGCAATGGCCTCATTTTTTGGCATTTTCCATCACTTTTCGAATTGTTTCAGGCTGAATAGCGGCCATTTCCTGTCGGATATTGTCTTTCAAGGCTTCCAGGGTCCATGAATTGTTGACATAATCTTTGAACATCAAATAACTCCACAGGAAGAACTCTGGGAGGTCTATGCACGTTACATTTTCACAATTGAGGACATGTTTTGAATGTAAAGCTGCACGATAAAAGCGTGGTGGCGTGTACTGTTCCATGGCACAAATTCGCTAAAAGGTTGCTACATGCCGAAGGTTTAAATGGCCCACCCTGTACAATAGTGCCCCTGGGGACCAGGATGATCATAGACGACAAGTAGGTTCCCGGGGGCACGATGCAATGTATCAATATAACAAATGTTGGTTATTAGGAAATAAAGTTAAAATAATAAAAACAAAATTAATAAATTGTGACGGCTGCTTAAGCCCTCACATATATCTACTGTTTTTTTAATGGCTTTGTAATCGCTAATTTTATTGTTTGCTTTCTGTTATTGTATAAACAGTTTGACTTCAAAGCCAACTAAAAAGACCGGCCTGGGCACTAAAAAGTCACATGACCAAAGTAGATCCAGCAACAATCCAATCTTCATTGTTTCCAACAAACGAAAAAACACTGATTGTTGAAAAACTGATTGTAATGCGAAGAACAGCGGGCTATACTAAATGGGATCTGAAAAGAAATTGTGAAATTTTAAAGGAACTAAAAACTAAACCAGTTTTGGATTACATCGATCAATATCAGTCTAATTGGAAACATCATCTGGAAAGAATGAGTAATGCTAGATTCCCAAAGGCAGTTTATGATTATATACCGCACGGCCAAAGATCTGTGGATCGTCCCGTTAAGAGATGGCGCGAAAATTTTATGTGAGACCTTAACAGGCCTTGTAGCCTAATACTTATCAGGAAGAAGAAGAAGAAGAAGAATTAATAAAATATAATAAGAAATTAACAATATTTAAGAATAAATATTAATAAATAATAAATAAACCATTAAGGAATGACATAACCAAGTACCGAAAGGTTAAACTAAACCATTCGCGGAACTATATTTTTAAACCGCCCTACGTTAACATTGGAAGTTTCTAATGGATCATAATGATACCATTAAACCACGTACCTTTGAAATAATTTCAACTATCATTAACGTTACGTTATATTCATTCATGAAACATCATTCCAAGTCGTTTGATGTATTACATGCCATATTTTAGCATTGAAAGTTCCAATAAACCATGATGGTTCCACTAAACCAGGTTCCTTGAAACCAATTTCGGCTATCATTAATTTTACGTTATATTCATTCATTACAACTCATTCCAAGTCGTTTGATATATTACGTGCTATATTTTAGCATTGAAAGTTCCAATGAACCATAATGGTTCCACTAAACCAGGTTCCTTGAAACCAATTTCGGCTGTCATTAATTTTACGTTATATTCATTCATGACACATCATTCCAAGTCGTTTGATATATTACATGCCATATTTTAGCACTGAAAATTTTTGAGGGTGTCATAAGGGTACTATTAGAGCACGTGTCATTGTTTCGATTTCAACCATTTTCAAAATGGTTCATTCTCGGAACCTTATTTATTAATTGGCGAAAATAGTAATTTATATCCGCTTCTAACTCGTCATTATGATTTGTTTGATATATTACTTAATATATCTCTCCATTGAAAATTGCTAGGCGGGTAAATAGAGGTACCATTTGTGCACGTGCCAATGATCCGAGTTTAGATAATATTTGTGACTGGTTCGTGCCATGAACCATATTCATCGACTGACGAAAACAGATTTTGAAAATCTTTCATAGCCTCGGAGGAGTTTGAGTTACAGTCAGACGGACAGACATACAGACAGACACGTTTCCCCACACTGATAGCATAAGGGCACCTTTCGGTACTTAATAAATCATTAAGGAATGACATAACCAAGTACCGAAAGGTTAAACTAAATCATTCGCGGAACAATATTTTTAAACCGCCCTATGTTAACATTGCAAGTTTCTAATGGACCATTATGATGCCATTAAACCCCGTACCTTTGAAATAATTTCAACTATCATTAATTTTACGTTATATTCATTCATGACACATCTTTCCAAATTGTTTGATATATTACAAGCTATATTTTAGCATTGAAAGTTCCGATGAACCATAATGGTTCCACTAAATTAGGTTCCTTGAAACCAATTTGGACTATCATTAATTTTACGTTATATTCCTTCATGACACCTCGTTCCAAGTCGTTTGATATATTACATGCTATATTTTAGCATTGAAAGTTCCAATCAACCATAATGGTTCAGCTAAACCAGGTTCCTTGAAAACAATTTCGACTACCATTAATTTTACTTTATATTCATTCTTGACACATCATTCCAAGTCGTTTTATATATTTCATGCCATATCTTATCATTGAAAATTTTTTAGGGTGTCATAAAGGTTCCATTAGGGAACGTGCCATTGTTTCGATTTAAACCATTTTCGAAATGGTTCATTCCCGGAACCTTATTTATTAATTGGCGAAAATAGGAATTTATATCCGCTTCTATCTCGTCATTACGATTTGTTTGATATATTACTTAATATATCTCTCATTTGTTTGATATATTACTTAATATATCTCTCCTTTGAAAATTGTTAGATGGGGTCGTAAAGGTACCATTTGTGCACGTGCAATTGAACAGATTTAGATAATATTTGGAATTGATTCGTGCCATGTATGATATTCATCGACTGACGAAAATAATAATGAATAATCGCATCTATCTCGTCATTACGATTTGTTTGATATATTACTGAATATATCTTCCCATTGAAAATTGCTAGGCGGGAAAATAGAGGTACCATTTGTGCACGTGCCAATGAACCGATTTAGATAATATTTGTAACTGGTTCGTGCCATGAACCATTTTCATCGACTGACGAAAACAGATTTTGAAAATCTTTCATAGCCTCGGAGAAGTTTGAGTTACAGACAGACGGACAGACACACAGACAGACGGACAGACAGACAGACACGTTTCCCCACACTGATAGCATAAAGGACCTTTCGGTACTTAATAAATGAATAAAATGCAATTAAAAATTAATAAATGCACATTATTTACAAGCATATTCATTTTAGAAACGGAAGGGTAATTATACTGTATAATACACGTATACAGAAAAATAATAAAATTAATGATGAAATTATTTTATAAACTTAAAATTATATAAAGTTATTATTTCTTATAGTTTTTATTATATATAAATAAAATATGAAAATCTCTGAAATAATTTAACTTCCTTTTTCCATTTGTAATATTTTAAATTGAAAATTATAAAGTAACCAACAAATTTTTAAAATAAATTTTTAAAATTTTTAACAGCTATCCACTACACTAAATGTAGAATTTTTTTTTGAGAATTTAGTGTTTTATTGCTGATAGACTTTGAACAATACAAAACATGTTGTTTAAACAATATCTCGCGGCACATCATTGAGTTTTAGCCATTTTTAAATTCAGCTTGCATTTATAAGCTTATCCAGGATTAAATGACATGTGCTCTTAGTCTAACAATGGCGTGATCTGTTTTCCTTAGCTTCTCGAAACAATGGAAAATGGCCGAAGCTCGATGACCATGAATATCTATAGACCGTGGTATTAAGGATCTCTGCCCCGGCCTGTCTTTTTCGTCGGCTACGGTTTGACTTAAAATGACACGCATCTCTTTCATTGTTAAAGTTTTTTATGAGTGTCTTTCCCCAAGATTATGAAGACGATTGTTAAACGTGATGACGTGGGGCTTTGTTATAGAATGTTATGGTATTGTACAGGGTGATTACAAAAGAACTTCAAAGCTATTCAGAATATAGACACATCACATACGGATTCTTAAAGAAAAACTCATGAAGTTTATTGTGACACAGTTAAAGATGTTCAATATGCCTCAAAAGGTGTGAGGTCGGGGCTCCGCGGTGGCCACTTTGCAAGTTCCAGGTTATTGTTTGCTTGACCAATCCACCGCTGTGATTTATTTATATGGGGGTGTGTAAAGAACAAGGACTTCACCCTATCCCTTCCCCGTGACCTAGACGAGCTGAAAGAACGCATTACGGTAGCGATACGTGGGATTGATGGAGACATGTTAATGCGGGTTTGGGACGAATTCGACTACAGGTGGGCATATTGAACATCTTTAACTGTGTCACAATAAACTTCAAGAGTTTTTCTTTAGGAATCCGTATTTGGTGTGTCTATATTCTGAATAGCTTTGATGTAATAAATTTTTAAAAGTGTGAAGTTCTTTTGTAATCACTTTGTATATAGATATTCTTTTGACGTAGAACTACGTCTATCAGGGGTGCAGCCGAGGAAAAATTCAGACGCGATTTTTCGTTCAAAAAGTGATGTACATATCTCAGTCTATATCTTTCTATCACTATATCCTACAACTATGGTCATTGTCTCGTTGGAAAGAGGAAGGTTGCGTCTTGAATAATAAGCAAAAATTTCACCAAATGAGCCACGGGGTCAA
>JAHWFO010024946.1:600677-626373 GCA_023313115.1 Rhysida immarginata | reverse complement strand
AAAACCCGCGGCTTTGGCAGTCACCAGAGCCTCCGTCAATTTTTTTTTACAGATTCCGAAGAAGGCAGCGTCTAAATTTAATGTTCCTAATCCTCGTCTTCCTAGATTGTATTGTTTGCCTAAAATTCATAGGCAGGGAAGTGTTTGAGACCCATTGTCTCCAACATATATTCTCCCAGTTACAAGATATCTAAGTTTCTTACTAATGAGTTCGGAAAATTTGATCACACATTCGATAGATTCTCAGTGAAAAACAGTTTCGAATTAATTTCGAAAATCCAAGATATTCAATTGAACGTAGTTGAAATACTGGTCTCCTTCGATGTTTGTTCCCTTTTTCCGAGCGTTCCTGTTGACATCCTATTGGTTATCTTAGAAATTTCCTATCTTCTTCCAAAGTTGTCCCCGAAAAAGTCAAAGAATATATACGTTTAAGTGAAGTATGTATGTATGAAAATTTCTTTCAATTCAATTCCGAATTTTATAAGTTGACTGAAATTTTATAGACTTGGGCAATAGTCTTAGTCCGTTCATTGCTAATCTCTTTATGAGTGAATTCGAGAATCAATTAGCCTACAACCCTCTCTTATTTCCCCCCGTATATGGTATAGATACGTGGATGATATCTTCGCTGTTTTTGACACGAATCAATGCAATATTAGCTCTTTTCTCAGCGAATTAAATAATAAGTTTCCTACAATAAAATTCACACGTGAAATTAAGAACGATGGACGCCTTCCTTTTCTAGATTTAAGCTTTATTAGGGTTAATGATAGGTTAGAGTTCGACATTTATCGAGATCCCACCAACAATCATCGCTATATTATGAACGATTCCGTTCATTGTTCTATCCATAAACACGCTGCCTTCCACGCTTTGATCCACCGCCTTCTTAATGTTGCTTTATCCGACCAAAGGTACCAAACTGAATTGAGTACCGTTAAATCTATAGCAAGGTTGAATGGCTTTTCCGATAATATTGTCGACAACTTATTCCGTACGCATTGTTGTTGTTGTTGAGTTCCATCAAGTCGAAATCGACTCCTGGTGACTGTGTGGACATTTGCTATCCATTCACAGTTTTCTAGGGAAGAGTGATAATGCGGTGGTTTCCCGTTGCCTTCCGCATGATGAAAGGATGATAATGCGATGGCCGAGAGGGTTAAGGCGCAGGTCTTTCCGCTCTTGAAACCAGCGAGTCGCGGGTTCGAATCCCGCCGAGGGCATTGATGTTTGTGTTTGTCTCCGTACGCATTAGCTACTTTTAAATAGAAAGGATGTCACAAAGTTAACTCTAGAGACCACAAGCCCTAAATTTATTAGTATTGCCTATAATCCCCAATTAACGAAGGGCCTGAAAAAGATTCTTAGCGCTTGCAATTTAAAGATTGCATTCAAAAGTGGGAATACTTTGTAAGCACTCTTAGGAAATCCTAAAGATGCCATCCCACTTCTGGAAAAGTCGGGAATCTATCTATTTCAATGTGATTTTTGTGAGAAGAACTATGTTGGTCAGAGCCCCAGAAATATTATTAAAAGGTGGAAAGAACATTTAGCTCATGTAAAGTATGGCAGGTCGGACAGATCGTGCATCGCCAAACATATTTTGAATACAGGTCATGGTAATACTTCAGATAATTTTAAGTTACTTAGATCTGTCAATTCAAGAAATCAATTAGACAGCTTTGAGAGTTTAGAAATCTATTAATGGGATTCTAAAAAGTTATTAAATATGGACAAAGGGCCGATGTTCTGTTTGATTTATTGAATTGATTCTGTCTCATTGTCTCTTTCTCTTTGTTTTTTATCCACTACTGTATTATTGTTTTTTGTAATTTTTTTTGACGTAGAACTACATCTATTAGGGGTGCAGCCGAGGAAAATTTCAGACGCGGTTTTTCGTTCAAAAAATGATGTATTTATCTCAGTCTATATGTTTGCATCAATATATCCTAGAACTATGGTCAATATCTCGTTGTAAGGAGGAAGGTTAGTTCTTGAATAATAAACAAAATTTTAACAAAATGGACCACTGGGTGCAAAGTTACAGCAACTTAAATTTAAGTGAATTTTATGTGCGCGCCGTCGTAATTACGGAGTGGCGCTGCTGCAGCGTGTACGAGTGCGGCGATGATTGGAACTACTTGGAGCTAGCCACAGCCTACTATATAGGTAACAGCCTGTTCAATCGACACGATTTCCATTGAAATCTTAAGACCGCCTTAGTTCAACGACTTCTCACGTGAGGGCGCTTTTAGTGAGGGAAAACCTTGGTAATAACTGTGTTTACTTATGCACAGAGCTACAGCTGATCAAGTCTTTTTAAGTGTCAAAATGCAACAATATTCCTAGATATTAATTAATATGCACCATTAACAAGCCAAAGAATGTTATTTTAAAAAAAAATGCGACATGTTATAAGAATAAATATAAGATTAAGTATTAAATAAGATTAATATATAAGATTAAATATATATTTAAGATTACATATATATGTAAATATGCAGCCTGTTTGTAGGCTAACCAGTAGAAAACAATAGAATGGTAGCAGTGGTAAGGCTTTTTCAATACTAAAAAGGCTTTCTTCTCCCTACTTAAAAGCGCCCTCCTCCTTTACTGCGGTGAAATTTGGAAACTGTCGATTGAACAGTCTGTTAATTATGTAGTAGGCTGTGAGCTAGCTATCCGATTGCAGTCTACCGTTAAACTTGCTTGGTGGCGGTGTGTACGATGTCGAGCGGGTATCAAAAATATCTTCGCAATTTGCGCTTGAAGAATAAGCGTGAAAAAGATAAACAAGAACGTGAACGGTTAAGAGAAGAAAATAAACTACAAAAACAAGAGGAGCGTGAAAGGTTTAGGAATGAGAAGATGGAGTTGGAAGCTCAACAACAAGGGTACCTTACATATAAGCCTATCATAAATTACAAGTGCGATTGTCAAACACCAAAGAAATAAACCACTACTTACAATTTATTAATAACGAAGTTTCATATATACATTCAAATATTTGCATTGATACATTCAAAAGTTTCATTTTCACTAATATTTTGATTACTAAAACGTGTCGTCTGGATATTTGACACGAAGCTCAAGGGAGATACGTGGGACTCCTTTTCCTCATCAATAGACGCTGCCTTATTTATGTCCTGTCAATGCATCGTCATGTAATGCTCATTATTAATAATTCTTGGAAACGAACGTTCAATCATCGCATTATCAGCATCTCAGTTTCCAAAATATTCACATTTACACCGAATATATTCAAAATGTATTTTTATGAAATGTTTGGATCTGCTGTGCTACCAAATAAGCTAGGTGATAACCCCGGCGTGGCTCTGACTCTGTTTTTTTTTTTTTTTTTTTATTAAATTTTGAAATATCTTAAAAATTAACACATGAAAACGCTTAGAATTAATACAGTAAAAATTTTTCGATTGAAAAATGGAAGGAAAAATTCTGCGACCTGGGTTTGAACCGGGAACCTCGACTATCATGGCCGATGCTTCTACCAATTGGGCTATCGCAGACACCCGGATAGCCAAGCTGTCACAAAGTGTCGTAAAGACAACCAAGTTGTCCCGGTTGAAAGTCCAATGGGAGGCGGGTTCCTGGCTCTCGGATCGAGAATTTCTCCTATCCAAACCATCAGAGAGTTTTTTGATGAACTCACAGATAATAATAATAATTATAAACTGGAGATTGTCTCCAAACACAGGTAATAATTTTTCGATTGAACAGTAAAAATTCTTAATGAAAATACCAAAAAAATTTTTAAAGGCTCACAATAGATGGACCTCTCCAAGCATGCCATTTACCTTAGATGTAAACTTGATGTTGTTGCAATTCCCACTCTTCTCTCGATGTCTTGAATCAAAACTTGGCCATTCATCACTTTGTGTAGTCTAGCGGTCGCCGATTCTTCTATTTACTTGCTTCCCATTTGCTCAATACAGCACAAAGCTAAGGAAGTGCTTCCTCTGTCGTCTTTCCACTCTTCCTCAATAGCCTGCTAACTCTCCATTAACTCCAATTACTGGTCATTTTTAAAGATTTTCAAAAAATTGTTAAATACCAAGAACTCTCAATTCTAAGAAAAGCCTGAATAACAGGAATTTTATGCATTGTTACAAATTGAAACGTATCTATTTTGCACAAACTTTACCTTGCATTGTTGGTCATGAGATATTTCTCATTAATATGCCTTGCCATAATAATGAATATCGATTTTTTATCAATAATTATTATTTTTTCGAAATCTGAAGTAGACAGTGACCTTCCTCATGCTTTGAAGGTCAAGTATGCAGAATTTCATAATAAAGATCCGAATAAAACTGTAGATTTGTATAAAAAACAAACAAACTCACAAACCCACAAACAAACATCCATCTTTATATACATAAAGAAAGATAGAAAGAAGATGCAGCACATCGAAGCCTTTTATCTTGCATGGTATGGTTCTATCTGTATGGTTCTATTTATTTTTTAAAAGAGATGCTCATTTCCGATATCGTTACAGTCAATTCAAATAGAATGAAGAAAAATGATACACAAATTACAGCTCCACTCTTCATAAACTCCTGGCTCAGCTGACTTCTCTATCTGCATTATCCTGCATCTGTTTCGCTCTTATTAAGCAGAATTTTGAAATGAAGACCAAGAAAATATTCTTTCGTAGCTTATGACGTTTTCGTTCAAATAATCTATATATAAATATGACAACACTTTTTTTGTTATGCACTTTTACCTGTGTTAACGTGGGCGAATACGTATGAAACTTATATGATTGGAAAGTTCCTGTGCTCTAGATGTGCACAATATATTTTGTTTGCGTATTTGTTCACGTTAACACAGGTAAAAAGCGTTTCAAAAAAGGTACCATTATGGAACAGGTTGTGCACCATATATGTAAACGCATGTAGCATTGCCTTTTTATTGTTTTTTTTTTAAATAATAAATATCAAATTTAACTCAAATCATTGTTGATGTTGATTTGAAAGCATTAGAAAACCGTATAACAAATACTCTGCAGCTTTTGAAAGCCAACGAACTGATTTCAGAACCTGAAGGTCCCCAAGTATAATATGGAACCTTTAATGTACCTATACATTATTCCATAGAAACAACTGCTTAAATATTGTTATTCAAAATATTTCTATAATTAGTAGGTAAGCATTTTATGTATTTTTCGTCGTTTTCTAAGCTATTTTAAGGTATTTTCATACATTTTTAAAGTAATATTTTTAGTTAAAAATACAATAAATACCAATTTTGAAGTTTTTGATTTTTATAATATTTTTAAAAAATTTTATTAACACTCTTTCTTTAGTAACAAAAAAGTTATCGATCTTTGGTCCGAAACAGACCTTAATTTTCCACAGTGGGACGGGGGGAGAAACGCAGAGATAGGGAGGGACAATTTAGTTTAAATATAAATATTATATTTAGATAATAATTCGATAGATATATTAAAAGATACCTTTCGATTGCTTTAAATATTATTCCGAGAAATTTTCAAAGTTATCATCGCGGTGAAATGAATCGGGAGTGTCAGAAATGTCATGCAAAGCATTTTGGATATTTATTGTGTTATCAATTTTTCTTTCTTCAAAGTTTATTAATAAGCAAGATTGAGGCTAGAACAATTACACATATACATGTATTTTTTTTTTCTCAGAAATGTGATCTAATTTCGATCATTGGGGAATCCTAGTAAAAATTAATACTCTAAAAGGATTTAAGTTGTAATTTTAATTACTATTCTTATCAGATTACAAACTTATATCCTCATCCATTCCTGCTTATACTATGCATGGTAAAGACCGTGCTATATATTTTTGACATTGAAACTACATGCAGCGCCAACTATCGGCCATCTTCGGAAATTAACATTAAAAATCCAATTTTCGCATAATTAACCGTTAATTTGAGGGAAACGAATTATTGCATAAAATATATTAAGACAAACTGCATTTAATGACACCATAAAATCAACAAGGGAAAATTCCGTGTCACTTGACCTTTAATGATCTCTTATCAGGTGCGTCTAAATGATAACGTCGTTGATTTTTAATTGGCGTTTTTAATGCTGTCCGCTCGGGAGTCGCCATTTTGATTATAGTCATAGAGAAAGGAAGTAAAAACTCTGGGTAAACAATATTAAAAAAGACAGTATAGAGAACCCTAATTTTCTGAAGGAAAAACCTGTTTGTATTACAACTTCACTCCCACTCAAACAACTAACAAACATGAAGACAACACTCTGGTTTTGCAAATCATTAGTAGCTAACGCGCACTCTATTGCTACATCGAACTCACTGGCAGTACTTGCATTAAAATTTTCAGCCAGATCAGGAATTACAGAGCTGGCAGAGATCATTAATTCCTCCTCCTGTTTTTTTTTTCTGTTTTTGTATCGCTTATGTCGTGCACCCATCAAATTTGGATAGCTGAGAGAGCTGGTGCGTAGGCTTTCCAGTTCTTGAATTCGTCAGGTCATGGGTTCAAATCTCGCCATGGGCATGGATTTTTGCTTTGTCCCAGAAATGCATAAAATAAAATAATCATGTTGAATTCTCGGATTGTGTACGAATATTAGTCATGTGAAAGGGCCCATAATACCTAACAAACAAACAAACAAACAAGTTTTTCCGCATGGGATGGATTGCTCAGTTCTCTGGATACACAGCCATCGATAAAATGATGGCTATAAACTTTAGACCATTTTGTCAGTTACATTCTTTCTGAAAAATGCAAACGAAAAATTGTTATACTTACATTGATAATGATAATATCGATGAACCATTCTACATTTGGCTAGCTAGCTAGCAAGCATTAAACAGCTTTAATTAATTAAGACTGAAGAGTGTTGTGGATTGAAATTTAAAAAATATTAGCTATGAAGGTAAGTTAATTTTTTCTCTACATTGCAGTTACCAATTTTTGTCTCTGATGTGGGGAGCAAATCGCTGACGGAAAAGAAAAAAAAAAATTGACGGAGGCTCTGGTGACTGCCAAAGCCGCGGGTTTTTAAGGCGTAGAACTACTACTGTATGTTATTATTGGTTACCGTTAGTGTGTATTTTTTGGCGAAACAAAGAACAAAATTAAAAAAAAAAAAGTTACTATATTCAATTACATTACAATTTTGTGAAGAATGGGTCTGTGATATGAAAAGTAACAAACAGATGACAAAAGTTTCGGAGTAGTTAAGCACTTTTCACATAGAGAAATTCCTATACTCGAATTCCTATTCCCACCAACACGTGATTATCCCTCCCCTGTATTTGAGGCCCTTTGGCTTGGCCCTCTCTTGAGTTAGCTGGTAGGATTTCGTTCCGGACTTGATCCGAGTTTGGTTTTCCCAAAACAATAAAAAAAATAAAATAAGCATATTTTCATTTAGACAGAAATTGTGTCTTTTGTTGTATTTGTGAAGTTCATGGTCAATCGCATACCATTGTTTATTAAAAAGCTTCGTTTCTCCAGTAGTGGCAGGATAACCCTCATTACTTATTACATTTTAAAATGTAAATTACAGTCTCCTTAGATGAGGAAATTATTGTAGTACTGCGTTATAGTATCAATATATCCAAGATTTCAGTAGAAAAAGATTCTTAGAAAATATTACTAGTATATACCCTATATTTACTGGGAAATAAAATTATAATTACATATTCTGGGCTGAGAACTAATAATATGTATCTCTAGTGAAATAATAGATATTAGAGATGATTAGCTATTTAGGTTGCTGTCATGAACGTTTCTTCATTAATCCTGAAATGATAAACTATAAAAATCGATATCAGGTACAGGATATGCGTTATGTTTAGTTCCATCATCGTTTTTGAAATGTGTGTGAAAATTTTCTCGCGTAAAGAGAAGCCTGGTTTCACTTCATAATGGAGGCGAATGCTGCCGTAATCTATTTAAACTTTATTACCATAAAGGGAAGCCCTACATCAAACGAATCAAGTTCTAATCAGGCGTTTGCAGAGAGCGACTTCAATGTATTTGAACACTTGAATTTTGCCTAAAATCTCTCTATTTGCTAGCAAGGGGTTAATTGAATGCGCTTAATGAAGTTCAGACGAACCACGTTGACCTTCGAACAAGGGAGGCGAGCTCGCATTTCCTCCGAGGCTATAACCCCGAGTCAACCGGCGACGAATCCCCGTTATCATTGCAAAAGAGTTGCGACACACGCCGCTTTTCTATTTTTTTCGTACTAAACAGTGCAAAGGACATTCATTTAGGTTTAAATAAGAGATAAATAAATCAGAGAAATGAAGTAAGATAAATCGTGGTAATAAATGCTCATTTTTAAAAATCAATAAAAACTAAATATTTAAATAAACAATGCAGAATGTTAAATTCTAGTTGCAATATTAACAATTTCATTTATTAATACATTCTTCTAAAGAGTTCATTATCGTTTTCTGTACAAATGATTGTATGTTTAATGTGCAGGTTTAAAAGATTTCAAGTAAAATTCAATATGAAAACCAGTCAGGAATGAGCAAGCTATCATTACCAAAAACGAATGTAAAAAGCTGATGCGTAATTTAAATGTCAAACATTAAGAATAGGTAAATGTATTCGATAGCATGACTTGGTGAATGAAATTGTATGAGCATGTTGTGTGCTAGAGGATGTGTACGTATAAGGATATGCTTGTGAATAGTGTATCGGATGCTGAGGGTAGGGAAGAACGGGATAATGGCCTAATAACAAATTACAATATATCCAGGAGTACATGCCCTAAGCATACAAAGTGAGCAAAAATGACTAGTACTATAAGAAAGGTACGTTATAACTATAAATGCTATGTCGACGAGTTTTGCACCAATGAAAAAAGAACTTCTACAATCGTAGAGACTCGGTATTGCACTATAATCATAGAGAAAGGAAAGTAGGTTATTTTATTCATGGGTCGTCTTATACTACACCAATATGGCGCCTGGATTCCACGGTCAAAGTCAGGTGATCCACACTCTAGAGTTTTTACTTCCTTTCTCTATGGATTTGAACTCATGACCTGACGAATTCAAGAACTGGAAAGCCTACGCCCCAGCCCTCTCAGCTATCCAAATTTGATGGGCGCACGACATAAGCTGCAGTGTTGGGACTTATCTAGATAAATTTATCTAGATAAATATCTTAGATGAAAAGTATTTATCTTTTATCTTATCTAGATAAATTTTCAAATATGTCATCTTTTATCTTTATCTAAGCCTAGTTTATCTTATCTATTTCATAAATTTCTATATATTTTATAAAGGTTGCATTTTTAAAAAAATTAATGAAAATATTTTTCTATGAATTGGAAGGATCTGGTGAGAAATGCATGATTAATGCGATGGGCTATGACTCAGGCTCCTTTCTTTTAAGACAAAGTCACTGAATTTCACTAGTAATCATGTGATTAGCTGAGAAATTCATTGCCTTTTTTTTTCCTCCAATCCTCTTTTCTCCCTCTAATACACAATAATATACAACAGTAACTAGTAACTGAATTATTAAACAGTTAAGGTAGAGTGCACACACCTGTAAATGGGAACAAGAACGTTCTTCCTGAATGCAAGATGAATGAAAAAGCATCCATTATAGAATCTGAACTTTCTACTCTTGAATCGGTTTCATGTGTAAAAAAAAACAATTCCCAGTTTATTGGATGGATCATTATACTGCATAACATCAAGAACAAGTGATAAAGTCTCAGCAAAATGCAAGAAATGCGGTCAAACAATATCTGGTTTCATTTCATCAACAGGAAACTTTTTAAGTCATATAAAGGTAAAGTATAATTTTATCATATTATAAATTTCAGTAATAAAATAAAATTATGTGAGGCACTGCCCTTATTTTGGATATGTTGTAAATTAAATCGTAATATTTTTTAGAGAAAACATCCATTGCTGTTATCAGAAGTCAAAAACATGAAACAAAAGAGAACTGACACTAAAACGAATCAGTCTTCCTTAATGAAGCATTTTAGGCCATGTGCCACAACTCCAGTAACTGAACGAATCAGTCAAGATGAGGTTGGTAACGTTAACATTAGCAGCTTTTTATTAGGTAGTTTTTTATGAAGTTCCTATTGCAAAAATTCATTCAGTTTGAGATGCTTTGCTTTTGCAGTATAAACTTCACCTAGCCACTGATATAACAATGGGGGGAGGAGGGGGCGGACAAAAACCTGCCACCAGAGGACAAAAACTACAACTGCCATCAGGGAAAATTCTATTCTAAAATTCTCCTTCTGGTTTGTTTATATCCATAATTTTTATTCTTTTTTTATTTATTAGAGTCTATATATCAAAAATTAATTTTATAAAAAAACCATTAAAAATTTTATATGTGGATTATCCTTATATCGAGGGTCGACTGTATATTTTTCTATAAAGAATATTTTTTATAGTTTCCATAAAATTGTATTTTCTCTAGTAATTTTTTTTTGTATAAATATACACTATATGATCAAAAATATCCGGACACCCCTCACAGATCATCGATTGGCCCAATGTCACATGATAATGACTTGCACATCATTAAATAGCATCCCACACCTTTAGACATTGGCAAGAATGGGTCGTTCGGCAGAGCTCAGTGTGTTCCAACGTGGAACCATCGTTGGATGTCACCTATGCGGCAAGTCCGTGCGTGACGTTTCCAGCCTTCTTCAGATACCCAAGTCAACAGTAGGCGATGTCATTATGAAATGGAAGACCCGGGGATCAACAACAGTTCAACAACGAACCGGTAGACCCAAGAAACTAACAGACAGAGACCATCGAGTGCTTCGTCGTGTCACCCGCAGCAACCGGAAGTCCTAGGCAGAAAAAATTGCCACAGAGTTTCGAAACGCCTCTGCAAATGATGCCAGTACCATGACAATTCGTCGGGAACTGCACACGATGGGATTCCATGGCCGTGCTGCTGCCCACAAGCCCTACATCAGCAGGATCAACGCCAAGCGACGTCTGGAGTGGTGCAAAGCCCACAGAAACTGGACAATGGACCAATGGAAACGTGTAATGTGGACAGACGAATCTCGCTACACACTCTGGCAATCCGATGGACGAGTTTGGGTTTGGCGCATACCTGGAGAACGCTTCTTACCTGAGTGCACAGAGCCCACAGTCAAGTTCGTAGGAGGAAGAGTCATGGTGTGGGGCTCATTTTCATGGTACGGACTGGGCCAGCTCGTTCCTGTGAATAATGAACTCCGACCGTTATCTGAATGTTTCGGACAACTGTGCACTTCCAACGTTGTGGCAATTTTTCGAAAACGGGCCATTTTTCTACCAACACGACAATGCTCCGTGCCACAAAGCGAGGCGTGTACAGCAGTGGTTTGCGGACTCAGGGGTCGAAGAAATGGGTTGGCCGGCACAAAGTCCCGACCTCAATCCTATAGAGAGTCTGTGGGATGAATTGGAGAGACGCTTGCGGGCCAGATCACATCGGCCAACTTCTATACCTGAACTGATTCTCGCTCTTCGGCAGGAATGGAGGAACATTCCGGAAAGTACCAACCAACATTTGGTGGAAAGTCTTCCCCGATGGGTGGAAGCTGTGATTCGGGCAAAGGGATGTGCAACGCCCTATTGATTTCCATGAAATCGTGGCTAGAGCGCAAACGTGCATGTGTTCGGATATTTGTGATCATATAGTGTATTTCTTCTGTGTTTACTTTAAATTTTTATTACATATTAAGAAATAAACCTAGACATCAACCAAACGACGAGTCAGGGAATATTTTGTAACCGGGAAAATTCAGAGAATTTTGTAAAAAAAAATGCAAAATAGGAACAAAAAGTTTGAAAAATATCAATAATATTATAGCAAGATAGATTTTTTTTTGCTGCCGGTGGTCAGGAAAAAAATCAGGTAAGAAAAAAAGACACACTGTAATAATTAAGGCTTCATTCGGAGATTGTGTCTTCTTTTATGCTTTTGCTTTGGGGGTTTTGTACTTTTTTGCTTTTTCCTCTCTTGCTCTTTAATATTGGGGGTTTTATCCTATCCTCAAAATAATGTGAAGTGTGTTTAATGTTCTAACTTTTTTTTTTAAGTTAATCAACTAATTATGCAGTGGTAAACTTAGAACTAATAAAAAACTCTTTCACCACAACGATAATAGATTGAAAATATACAACCTGATACTGGAAGTACTTTTCCGAAGCAATTGCTTCCATCATTCAGCAGCCCAGGAGCACCTCAAGGAAACTGAGAGAACTGCCTGTGTCTTGAAACAGCTGAGTATTTATAAGGAACAACAACCAATAAAAGAAAACCAGACAAAAGAAAACCGTTACAAAGGGCAAACGTTGCGAAACATTGAAACCAGATATAAGGAGCATATGGGACACAGGAAGAATGGAAGAAGCAGCCAGTCCTCCGTAGCAAAACATTCAATCGACACAGGCCACGATTTTCCTAGCAACAATGTACATCTGATAAAATCAATAAACAAGAAACACCTGCTGGATGCTTTTGAAAGCATTGCTATCCAACAATCGGTTAGTAATTTATTACTTAACCTATATAGAGGCCCAATCAGCGACTCCCCTCTAATTCGGTGGTTGACCCAAGTAACCAATCAGAGAAAATGATTTTTATGTTTTTCTTTTTCAGTTTCCTTGAGGTGCTCCTGGGCTGCTGAATGATGGAAGCAATTGCTTCCGAAAAGTACTTCCAGTATCAGGTTGTATATTTTCAATCTATTATCGTTGTGGTGAAAAAGTTTTTTATTAGTTCTAAGTTTACCATTACAATTATCCACACTTGTCTTTTTTATTATTTAATTATGCAGTATATCGTCCAAGAAATGAGGCCATTATGTACAGTCGAAAAACCTGCCTTTAAAGACCTGGTCACTGGATTAACTAAAGGTTTGGGAATTCTTGTGATCAGCAGAAAAAGCTTATCATTACAAATCGAAAAATTGTCCAAAACTATGAAGGAAAGAATGACTGAACTGTTTAGAGAACAAGATTTTTTATGCACAACTGCTGATGTGTGGTCAGGCAATAACACGAGTTATTTGGGGGTGACACTTCATTTTATTGATGACACAGCTTTGAAAGATCTTTTTTCTTAGCCTGTAGAAGATTAAATTTGAACACACATTAGATAAAAATGCTCAGCTATTGTGCCAAATTCATGCAGATTTTGATATTGATATTGAAAAATTGACTCATACAATAACTGACAATGCTGCTAACTTTTCAAAAGCTTTCAGGTGTTTTCCTGCGCTAAACGAGGTAGATTTTGCTAGTATAGACAATAATGATACAGATGAAAGTTTGGAAGTTGCAACTTTTTTATTCGACTCATTAACTGATTATTTAGATAAAAATGAAAATGATTTAATGTTACCACCTCAAATGAGATACTGTTCTCACACTTTAAATTTGTTAGCAACCACAGATGCCAAGAAAGCTGCCAATCAAATAGTTTACAAGAAACACTACAGGGTGGTCCATAAGTCTGTCCCCCCCTTTTATTTTTTGAACCGAAGCAGATATGTCAATTTTGATGAATCCAATGAATAGGAAATTGTGGGTGGCCTATCCCATGGTGGGGGTTCGGAATAGATGTCGACGGAAATGATGTACCCGGAACAGATGTCGAACGGAATAAATGTCGACGGAATAAATATTTAAGATAAGTTTTATTATTATAAATATAGATTATGATTGGTTATTTAAGGAGGAGTTAAACCTTTTCTTTTTTAAGCATATGTATATTAAATGAATGAGAGTATTTTTTTTAAATTTTTATTTATTTCTTGTTGTTTATAATAAATTTGCATACATTATTTACAATCGTGTTAACCGACCGACTCCAGACAGGACATCGGCAATTAATTTTCTGCCGTCCACATAATCCTGACAGATTACCTTCAACCGTCTTGCTAAATCCTCAAACTTTCGAACATCATGTTTGGTTCTTTTGTTTTATTGGTTACTTAAGATAAGTTATAAATATTTAAGATAAGTTTTTTTATTATAAATATAGATTATGATTGGTTGTTTAAGGAGGAGTTATACCTTTTCTTTTTTTTTATTGGTAACTTAAGTACCAATATTTAAGGTAAGTTTTAAATAAATATGATTGGTTTATAATTGGGAAAGTCATTTATTTAAGATCCGTAGATCACGATTTGGTTTACTTTTTGGGCGAGCGTGTAAAGTGAGCTAAAGGCTCCTGGACCACTCGTACTACCTTTTTCACTACACTGTTTGATTGTCGATTTTTAGGTAGCTTGAGAAAACATAGATAACGAATTTAATATCACTTGTATCTGTTTTGGTAAGTCACGTAATATGATATTTATGTATGTTAGGTTGTCATTACTTTATTAGTCATTATTTTAAGTTTTTTGTTGTTTCTAATATGTTCAATATTTTATGTTTCTTCATTACAGACAATGGAATTTATTATAAACGTTAAAGGTGGCAGGCAATTGATTTTGGATGACTATGCATACAACGTTAATAAACGATACAATGGAAAGGTTCGCTGGCAATGCATCAATCGGGGCAGCTGTAAGGCATCAGTACTCACATCAGACACCATGGAGCTGTTGCAAGTGAATAGTGAACACACACATTCTCCGGACACTGTGGCTATTGAGCAAGCCAAAAGTAGGATAAGAATGAAGGAGAGGGCGCAGCAGACGAATGACTCCCCCTCAGTTGTATATGCAGAAGCGGTCCACGAAATGTCTGCAGAGGCAAGAGCTACACTAACATCTACTGAGTCAATTAAGAGAAGCATTCGAAAGTATCGAAGTGGTCGATTTCCCCCTCAACCCAGCTCTTTAGCGGAACTGCGAATCGAGGGCGCTTGGTTGACGACTGGCGGTGTGAATGCGGAGCGATTTTTGTTTTACGACAACGGACCTGATACAGATGCAAGAGTTGTAGTGTTCGGAACGATACAGTGCCTTCGCTACCTTGCAGATTCTCCCATATGGTTCATGGACGGAACCTTTGGGACGGCTCCACAAGGTTTCTTACAGACCTATGTGATCCACGTGCCATTGGGAGAATGCGCAGTAGACGTCGTATATGCTTTTTTGCAGAAGAAAACTCACGAGGTTTACGAAGAGTTGTTCAGAGCTGTGCTCGCAGAATGCGAAAGGGTAGGAATCTTACCAGACCCGGAGACAATAATCATTGATTTTGAACTTGCCGCCATGCAGGCCGTCCATGCAGTGTTTGGCGAACACGTAAGGGTTCGTGGATGCTATTTCCATTTGACTCAGAGCACATAGAGAAAGATACAAGAGGTGGGACTGGTTACGCGCTACCGTGACAGCGAGGATTTCTGACACTTTGTGGGGAAGTTGTGTGGCCTAGCTTTCCTGCGAGTGGAGGATGTGCAGAATGGGATGGCCTTGCTTCGTGAAATGATGCCCGAAGGAGCGGACGATTTACTGGACTACTTCGATACCACCTATGTTAATGGTGCTTTGTGACCGGTGCGCTCCAGACAAGGAACCCTCCGACTCCGGCGATGTGCCCCCAGGTTTCCCCCTTCCATCTGGAACATGCATGCGGCCACTCTGGGTGACGGCACAGAACCAACAACCATGCGGAAGCTTGGAATATCATATATACCCATGTGCTTGGGCATAAACACCCGACAATCTGGAGGGCCATCCATGCTTTGCAGACACTTAATGGAGCTGCGGCAACACTAATAGCCCAAGACACAGTAGGACGCCCCCCTAAAAGGAAGAACCGAAAGTTTGAGGATTTAGCAAGACGGTTGAAGGTAATCTGTCAGGATTATGTGGACGGCAGAAAATCAATTGCCGATGTCCTGTTTGGAGTCGGTCGGTTAACACGATTGTAAATAATGTATGCAAATTTATTATAAACAACAAGAAATAAATAAAAATTTTAAAAAAATACTCTCATTCATTTAATATACATATGCTTAAAAAAGAAAAGGTTTAACTCCTCCTTAAATAACCAATCATAATCTATATTTATAATAAAAAAACTTATCTTAAATATTTATTCCGTCGACATTTATTCCGTTCGACATTTATTCCGTCGACTTTCCACTCTCGATACCAGCGAGTCGCGGGTTCTAATCCCGCCCAGGGCATGGGTGTTTGTGTTTGTTTCCATAATCGTTCTTTCATCGTCATTGGGGATAGTACAATAGACCTGAGGTCGCAGTGCTTGGTTCTAAGACAACCACCCCTTTCAAATTCATTACACACTACTCATTATTCCGTCGACATTTATTCTGTTCGACATCTGTTCCGGGTACATCATTTCCGTCGACATCTATTCCTAAAAAGTGCACCATGGGCAGTTTTCATCATCCCAAATATGCAAATTAGGACACATTCAAAATTTATCTCAAAAACCGTAAAGGATAGAGAAAAAAACCCAATTGCAAACTTGTTTAGCATAAAAAAAACAAACAAAACAAAAAAAAATCATCCAAATCGGACCAACCAATCGCCCACAATCAGAAGATCATGTTGAACATTTCCGGAACAGTGTAGCTTGCCATCCTGGAATTGTCCTGCCTTCTGTGTGCTGAAACATGCCTTTTATTTGCTTTTCCGCATGAAAGTGAATGTGAGTATGGTAATTTATGTTAATTTTTTGATTTGCATGCTTTACATGGTGGAAATATCAACATTCAGTTTTCCTTGTGCAGTGTGACTGTTTGTAAGCTACAAACAGTTCACCACGTGATTGTGGGTGATTGGTTGGTCCGATTTGGATGATTTTTTTTTTTGTTTTGTTTGTTTTTTTATGCTGAACAAGTTTGCAATTGGGTTTTTTTCTCTATCCTTTACGGTTTTTGAGATAAATTTTGAATGTGTCCTAATTTGCATATTTGGGATGATGAAAAGTGCACCATGGGATAGGCCACCCACAACTTCCTATTCATTGAATTCATCAAAATTGACTTATCTGCTTCGGTTCAAAAAATAAAAGGGAGGGGCAGACTTATGGATCACCCTGTATACTTCAGCGCTTAGTAAGGCAATCGCATTTTGGAATCTGATTAGCAGAAGCACTAAAGCTGCAGATGTGGCTAAAGCAAGCTGCCAGACAAAATTTGTATTACCTGTGGTAACACGTTGGAATTCATATTATGAAGCTGTAAGGAAACTCTTAGCACACAAAGATATACTGAGATCACTGTTTGATGAATTGAAAATTCCACAATTTAAATCAGCAGATATTGAATTTTTAACTGAATATGTCTCGGTTATGGAACCTATTGCAATGACTTTAGATATTTTGCAAGCAGAAAATGATTGCTATTTTGGAATTGTTTTACCAACACTGTTTGCTGTTGAAACAAAACTAAAAAGATTATCCTTTTTAAATTATTGTAAAAACTTGGTTGAAATTATGCTAGCTCAACTATATGTTAGGTTCCCATCTATGACGTTAGAAGTTTCAAGCAGCAGGTGGTTTATTTTGGCGACCATAAGCCACCCACGGTATCGGCTAAAATACTTTCCCAGTCATTCCGTGGATAAATGCAAGGAATTATTCTTAAAGGAATGTGATAACGTTGGCAAGGACCATTTTGGTGCCACGGAAAATATGAATGCATCCACTGATGATTTCTTTTCATGTTTAACAGAACAGAACGGCGAGAAAAAATCACAATTTTCATCTGAAAACTTCTCACAACTTCAGGGACTGGGATTTTTAGAGTCAAACGTAAAGTCGCTTCATGTATTAAATGAATTTCCAGTTGTTAAAAAAATATTTCTGAAGTATAATACTACAGTTCCGTCCTCAGCTCCGGTAGAGAGAATGTTTTCATGTGGGGCACAGATTATAACACCTAGAAGAAATTTATTACGTGACAAAAACTTTGAAAATTAATTATTATTAAAACATAATGAAATGTAAAATAAAAATGATAAAATATCTTCAATCATGTGTTGTGTTCTTTGATTTGTAATCTGAAAATTTATCTTATTTTGTTAGATAATTTATTCTTATCTTTTATCTTTATCTAGATTATATTACAATATATTATCTATTATCTTATCTAGATACATATTTAATGTTAATCTTTTTATTGATCTAGATAATAATTTTGTTTAATCTTGCCCAACACTGATAAGCGGTACAAAAACAGAAAAAAAAAACAGAAGGAGGAATTAATGATCTCTGCCAGCTCTGTAATTCCTGATCGGGCTGAAAAATTTAATGAAGGAACTGCCAGTGACTTCGATGTAGCAATAGAGTGCGCGTTAGCTACTAATGATTTGCAAAACCAGTGTGTTGGATTCATGTTTATTGGTTGTTTGAGTGGGAGTGAAGTTTTAATACAAACAGATTTTCTTCCAGAAAATTAGGGTTCTCTGTACTGTCTTTTTTAATATTGTTTATTGTTGCCTTACGGTACATAATATCGGAATTTAGTGATCCCAACCGGTTTCGCCTTCTTTCCCGGCTTTTTCAAGGGTACATTTGAGATTAACATGTCTCGATATTTATAGTCTTCAAGAACATAATAAGTATGGGGTTAAATGATGCAATGATATTGGTTCTTTTTGTTGATAAATGAATGCAGATACTTTTCAGAAGGTTTTCATCCTTTAATAATCGTTTGTTTGTTTACTATATGATTTTTAATACAATGAAATCCATATCTGGAAAAAAAAATCCATCCTAAACATGTGCACAGAGCAATGATAGCAGGTACAACTCCGAAAGTAGTTTCGAAATTCTCTTGTCAGATGGCGGTTTTGCAGCTTGCAAGAGGCGAATAAATGCTTCAACCATTGTTTTTTTAGAAAAAATAATTAGAATCTCATAAAAGGCTTAACCAGTTGTCATAATAAATACGTGCAGGTACTGTTTAAGGAATTCTTTAAGAGTATTAATTTCATTAATTCTGTTGTTTCCCGTTTCGGAGAAATTAGCTAAACAAAATTTGGTCATATACATACAGACGGATGTATTTTTGCTAAATTTTAACACATCATCTCTAAGTTTTTAGTTCGAGTTCTGTGAAAATATTTTGAGTTGGAGTGGACGAAAACTAAGGCCCCCACCTTTAAATGTGGTTGACCAAAAACAGAACGCATGCTTGGTTAGTACGTTTATCCGTTAGCCATTTGGTTTGTCCGGCCGTTAGCCATTTAACTGATGATTTGGAAACAAATAGATTACCCAGAGATGCTGACAGTATAGAAAATTGGCAAAACGATCTTTCTGTAAAATAAAAGTTGCTTGTACTTCTCAGAAAGTGCGACACGATTTCTGGTATGGTTTTAGTTTTATTTTTATTTAGTTATTTATTTTTTCTTTCTTGGGGAGGCCGTGGCCTGGTGGGCTTTCATTGAACACACAAATTTTGGAAGTTAAGCAACATCCGGCATGGATAGTCACTGGATGGGCGACCATCAGTGACACACGATCTTCACCCTCCCGGCTCCTGCGACCATCATACAGAAATCATCAATCCATGTTCATCAAGCGACCCAACTCATCGGTCTTTGACCATACAGGCCCTGGATAGATGCTTTGGATTCCATCAAATAAATAAATAAAAACATTGCAAAGGAAAAGCCAGACAATCACGGGAGCATACTACTGTAACCTCCTGCGGAAATCTTTCCATTCTTTTTCAATAGTCTGCTACCTCTCCATTATCTCCAGTTACTGATCATTTTTAAAGATTTTCAAGAAATTGTTAAGTACTAAGAACTCTCTATTCTAAGAAAAGCTTGAATAACAGGAATTCTATGCATTGTTACAAATTGAAACTTACCTATATTGCACAAACTTTGCCTTGCATTGTTGGTCATGAGATATATATTGTTAATCCCTGCATAGTGTTGGTGCATTGCGTATTGATACCATTGTTGATACCTATTGTTGCACAAACACTAAAAAAATTTAAATACAGGGGGTGGACTGAATAATAGGAACACCTTTCGATTTAGACATTTTGTTGGATATCTAGGAAAATCCTTGAGGAATTATCCTGAAACTTCAGGGGTCTAAAGAGCAAGTTATTTCTCATATATTTCAGCAAAACATTTGTCCCAATGGCAAATAGGGGACGAGTAACAAATTGAACAAAAAAAAATAATGTCTGGGATCACCCTGTAAAAAATAATGTTTGAAATTCATTGTAGCTGTGGCATATGATTGGGAGGCTTCTTTTACTTACCTGTGTTCATTTATTTGAGAATAGCACGTATTTTCATGGGGATATAAAGGCTTCCTTAAAAAATAGAATTTTTTTTTGTAAGTGTTTTGTTTATATCATGCTCGCTTGTCAACCCAATGCAATGTCATTTTCAGGAAGTTTGACAAACTACAGTAGATACAACACCCTGCAATCAGAATGATAAAATATTAAACATTTGATGAAATATGATTATTTTTACTAAATACTAGTTGTTACCCCTAAATAAGTTGAGGGGAATTACAAAGCAAAAGCAGATAATTTTAAATGAAAACCCCAGAAAGTGGGGAAGGGGAGGGTCGTAGGGGGGTGATTTTTGGCGACAGAGCAGGTCCTTTATTCATAAGCCTACCCTGAAAATTTCAAGTCGCTAGCTCAAACCGTCTAGGAGGAGATAAAATTAAAGATAAATAAATAAATATACGCAAGAGCTTTAGTATATAAGATTATTTAACTGCGCATGTGCAAACGTTACCAAATTGTTTTTTGCATATTTTATTAGCCAAATATATATGGCTACTTTTATAAAAAGCCCAAGCAAATATCGTGAAAATTCAGAAAGATGTGGCCTATAGAATGAGTTGAATTTCAGTTGCTCTCAAAAATAGACATAACGATAAGAAGCTTTCTCCAAATTTTTAGTTTTCGACTGGACACCGGTATCAACTTCTCTTTATGTCGATATGAAGGCTCAAGGCTCATATTGAGTTCATGTCAGCTTAAGGAGAAGTTGATACCAAAAAATAAATATTTGGAAAAAGCCCTTTATCGTTTTGTTTAAGTTTGAGAGCAACTGAAATTCAACTCATTCTATCGGCCATATCTTTTGGGATTTTTATGAAAGTAGCTTTATACATTTGGCTAATAAATTATGCAAAAAAACAATATAGTAACGCTTGCGCATGCGCAGATAAATATTATTTAGTAAAAATGCTCATATTTCATGAAATATTAATATTTTTATATTCAGATTGCAGGGTTTTGTCTCTACTGTAGTTTGTCAAGTGTCCTGGAAATGACCTTGCATGTTATAAACAAAAAGTTACAAAAAATTTCTATTTTTTCAAAGAAAGCTTTAAATCTCCATGAATGTACAGGTATTGGACATTGAAACTGAAACAACTTCGCAAATAGCACTGGATACCCCCAGGGCTGAATAGAACCTTCTGCTAGGTAATTAATCGTATGCATATCAGAGTGTCAGAGTTCTTGGTAGTCACTCCAGTAGAAAAGTTCGATAGTAAGCTTCAAATTGTCTGTGCAGAGCGCTATAATAGGAGACATATCCGACTTCAAAAGAGGGCAGATTGTTGGGGCGCGTCTAGCAGGTGCATCTGTGTCCAAAACTGCCACACTTTGTGATGTCTCACGTGCTACAATATCCAAGGTGGTGTGTGCATATGAACAGGAAGGACGAACCACGTGCAGGAGGAGCAACTGCAGGGGAAAACGGAAGTTGTCGGAAAGAGACGTCAGGACATTGACCAGGATTGTTGCACGAAAGCGGAAAACCACCGCAGCAGAAATCACCGCAGAAATGAATACACACCTCCAGGAACCTGTGTGCACAAAGACAATCCGTCGTTACCTGCATAAATCCAACATCCATGGCAGGGTTGCTATACCGAAGCCTTTCATCAGAAGTACAAATGCCTCCAAGCGGGTTCAGTGGTGCCGGACGCATAAAACCTGGACGTTGGATGACCTCAAACGCGTCATATTCTCGGATGAGTCCAGCTATACTGTCTTCCAAACAACAGGGAGGGTATTCGTCTGGAGGAGCCCCTCTGATGCCTAAAACCCAGACTGCTTGGCACCCACAGTCAAACACGGAGGTGGATCAGTAATGGTTTGGGGTGCAATATCATGGTACACATTGGGTCCACTAATTGTTCTCGGGGGGCGTATCACTGCCAAGGACTATAAGACCATTTTGGAGGACCATTTACACCCTATGGTTCAAACATTCTTCCCAGACGGTGGTGCAGTGTTCCAGGATGATAACTGCCCCATTCATACTGCAAAAATTGACGCAGAGTGGTTTGATGAGCATGACAATGAGCTTCAGCATCTGCCGTGGGCCGCTCAATCGCCGGATCTCAACATTATCGAGCGTGTGTGGGGTATCTTAAAGGATCGAGTGAGGAAACATTTCCCCCCACCGCGTACACGTGCTGAACTTGCAACTGTGTTTCAAGAGGAATGGCTGCAAATTCCTCTGCAAACTGTGCAGGACCTCTACCGATCCTTCCCAAGACATGTTGCTGCTGTGCTGGCTGCCCACGGTGCCCCAACACCTTATTAAAAAAAGATTTTGGATTTCTACCAGGTGTTTCAGTTTCAATGTCCAATACCTGTACATGCTATTCTCACACAAGTGAACACAGATAAGTAAATGAAACCTCCTAATCATATGCTACTATCACAATGCATTTCAAATTTTTTTTTTTCAATTTGTTACTGGTCTCCTCTTTGCCTTTGGGACAAAACTTTCGCTGAATATAGTGAAAAAACACCCCTAAAGTTTCAGGATTATTTTTCAAGTATTTTTCTATATATTCAACAAAACATCTAAATCAAAAGGTGTTCCTCTTATTCTATCAACCCCCTGTACATAATAATAGGATTTTGTATGAGTTTTGACAGTTAAAATTTAACCAGTTTTATGGAAATTTTTTTTTAATATGCACTTTGAATAAATGTTGTGACTGTACTTTATAATTAAATAAAGACATTTGTGAATTTTGAAATACCTGCATTGGAACCTCGGATTTGTTAGAATATTTCTTGAAAATGCAACATACAAAAGAGCTACAACAGGTTTTGAGTTAGTCTTTTAAGCAAGGAGTTACTTGTATTGGGCTAGAGGCGATATTGAATGATTAATAACCTCTTTACATTAAAAGAAGGACGTTGGTTACGTATTAGCTGATACTAGCAGATTGGACCAAGTTTGTTCATCTTTGAAGTAAAAGAAAAGTCTGAGGAATGAGAGAGTGAGTGAATGCCAATGTCAGTAACATTCAACCTGATGTCTTACAGTTTTTTACTAGAAAGATGAACATCTCTATTCTTTTACATTTTAACCAACAGGGTTGCTGCTAGCCCTTGCGCTTGCTTTATTCAACAAGAGCGTAATAGTATTGAGTTAATTACATGATTTTACTTTTAAATTATTGTTTATTATTTATTCATTGCTTTTAATTCTTTAATAAAAATCTTTATATATTATTATAGTGTCTTTACTTTTAAAATTAATTTTAAACTTATATTAACATTGAATTGAAATTTCTTAAAAATAAAGGATAAAAGAAAAAAGTTTAATTTGAAATATTTACAATTTATTTACAATGAAAAAGCCAATTAAAATATATACAGGCTAGAAAAATCATAAGAAATTAATTTTTTTTACATACATGTTTAACAGCTTTGCACAAAAAGTTAAAGGTTAATTTTTTTATTGGTAAAATATTTTCAGGTACAGGGTGATTCAGTCAATTTCTGACCATTTCAGTACTATGATTTATTGACCCATTAATGTTTACAAACTTAGCATTTCAGTATGATGTTTTAGGCAGTTCCGAGTTTTTACTCCTGTGGAAAAGTCTTGATGGTATGCTCAATGTGGCCACCAAGAAGGTTTTGAAATGCTCGCAGCCTAATGGTGAAGTTGTTCATATCTGTATCCAGGATTTCTGCATCCACAAGGGTGCAGCAGTCGACGATGCTTTGTCGCAGCTGGTCCAGGGTTCTTGGTGCTGTAGTGAGCACACTGTCTTTAAGAAACCCCAAGAGATAAAAATCACATGGGTTTAAGTCAGGACTCGTAGGAGGCCAAAGAAAGCCATTCCCAAGTCAATCTGGAAACCTGTTTGAAAAGAGACAATTTCCGAATTTCTGATTGAGAAAGTCTAGCACTTCATTAGTGGTGTGAGGCCTAGCCCCATCCTGTTGGAACCATTAATGTTGAAGCAGTATACGCCTCCTTCGCAGCTCGTGACAAAAAAGGTTTCCAACATGTTAAGGTAAGCCTGTGACGTTACGGTGCCATCAAAAAAGAACGGACCAAAGACGCTTCTTTTGGAAATCGCGCACCAAGCTATAACCTTTCGTGGATGAAGAGGTGACTTACGGATTTCATGAGGGTGCTGGGAACTCCAAAAACGAACGTTGTGTTTATTAACGTCAGCTGACAGATGGAAGAAGGCCTCATCTGACACCCACAGGTTGTCCACAATGTCCTGATTGGCTTCCATTTCTGCTCCAAACTCCATCGCAAATTGTTGTCGCTTCTGTCTTCCATTGTCTGTTAACTCCTGATAAACATAGATCTTATATAGGAACAGATGTAAATCCTTTCTCAAAATTCACCACATCGTGGTATACGACAGCCCTTCTTCAATGGATAGGCGGCGAACAGATTTTTTGGTAGGGGAATCGACCAACCTTGTGCGAACATTTTCGACAACTTCGGCCGTTCGAACACGAGCTTTGCTCCCGCCTTTTTGCTTGCCTTTAACACATCCAGTGGCACGTAATTGCTTGACAAAATCCATGATTGCTTGCCTGCATGGTGCGTCTCGACACTTTTACTCCTTCCGGAACTCTCTTTGTGATTCTTTTTATCCGGTTACAGGTGATTTTGTCTCGAAATACCATTCGACAACCTTGCATTTCTGCTCTGTTGATAAAGCGGGCGCCATTTTTCAACAATAAGATTTTCATGCAGCGCCATTGCAACAATACAAACTCCAACTATTTAGAAATTCGATATGGCGCTCATATTCTTTCAATTGTTTATCCCTAATGCCCATCATTTGAGTGAAATGGTCAGAAATTGACTGAATCACCCTGTATTATTTTGTTAGAAAAATTTTTACTAAATTTTTACTGTCGCATATAAAATGTTTAAGAATATACAAAATGTTGAGAAATACTATTCACAGTAGAAAACAAAATTAAAAGGTTTTTTAAAAAGTATATACATTTCATTTACTGTTAAAAGTGATGAGGAAAACTATTTTATCTTTTCACGTGTATATGCAAATAATTTATAAGTTTTTCACTGCATTTTACAGCTTTTTGAAATTGCTTTAATGCAGTTTCACAATGAAAAACTGTTCTTACGGAATGAAAAAAATGTACATTCAACAAAACAAAATGCATTTTCACTTTGCTTTAATGTACATTCAATATTAAAAAATGCAAATGCAAAAAAAGAAAATGTAGTTTCAAAATTAAAAATGCAGTATCAGATATTAAAAATGCAGTATCAGATATTAAAAATGCAAAGTTATTTATTTATTTATTTTATATTTATATTTATTTGATTTCATTACAATATAGGATTACAATAGCAAATTACATGTAAGTTTACAAAAGTATGGAAATATATAAATAAAGAAAGAAACGTACAAATAATTTTTAATTATCAGCAAACAATCGCTTTCGCGGGTTACTACCATAGTCATTTACAATAATGTAG
>JAHWFO010024946.1:563996-595677 GCA_023313115.1 Rhysida immarginata | reverse complement strand
TGGTTTAGAAGAGCCAAACTCCTCCTCAAATATGCTCTTCGCGTATATGGTGAAAATGAACATCCAGCTTTTGCCTGTTTTTTTGATAAACCTAGTATTCCTCCCCATCACCCTTTTAGAAGCATTAATAATTGGTTCCAAAATCTTCTGGAGAGCCTGAACTCCCATTTCCAGCCATGCATAGCCGAGAGGTCAGAGAGGTCCCTCCGTGGATTCTCCCCCAACCAGACATAAATTATAACTTATTTTCTGGGAAAAAATCAAATTTTATGGAAGCTGAAATTAACGCACTCTTTAAGGTTTTTTTAGAAACCCTTCCTGATGGCTTCCACATATATACAGATGGGTCCAAATCAGAGGACGGGGTTGGCTGTGCGTTCCTTATAGATAACAGTGTATTTTCATATCATTTGCCAAACGAGTTCTCCATCTTCTCAGCGGAATTGGTAGCCATAGCCAAAGCGTTAGAGTTCGCTTTTAATTATCCAAATTCAAACATCTGGATATTCACTGATTCACTGAGCGCTTTGCAATCTTTGGAATCATTTAATTCTATAAACCCGTTTGTTCAAAGAATCCAGGAATATCTTCATTACCTGGATTCTCAAGGTACCAGTATTCATTTTGTCTGGATCCCTAGTCACATGGGTATCCTACAAAATGAACGGGTCGATAAGGCGACAAAACACGCGATTACTCATTTACCGATCTCTGAATTGCTTTCAATCCCCGAGCATTTGTACCCGATGATTTCCAAAAAACTCAGATCTTCTTGGCAGGATTCTTGGCCTCTGAACCCTGCTAATAAATTATTTGAAATAAAGCCTGCCATCACACCGTGGTCATTACCTTGTCTAGCAAACAGGCGAGAAGATGTCGTTCTTACTCGGCTTAGGATTGGTCATAGCCGTCTTACTCACCTCCATTTATTAAAAAAAGAACCAGCGCCATTGTGTTCTTGTGGAGCAATGCTGACTATTAAGCATATTCTAACCCAGTGCCCTTTACACACTAAGTTACGACGCTCATTAGGGCTGAATCATTCCTTAGATTTTTTGTTGGGGAACAACCCCATAATTTTTAAAAAAGTGTTTCTTTTTTTAAAAATTATTCATGTTTTTAAATTCATATAGTCATCCTTTTATTGCTTTTGCATTGTATATATTTGATCATTAAGTATAGGTTTCATTTAGTGCCATTTACACACTAATCATATTCATCAGTTTTTTTTAGGGGTCAACTCAGAAGAAAATAGATTTTAATCACCTATTTTATAGTCAGTTAGTGCCCTTTACACACTAATGACTTACACAGCCCTATGCTAATATTTCTTATTACGGGCGAACCCTGGAGAAAAATTTCTGTTTTTAAATTTATTAATGATTTTAAAATCTCATAGTCATAGTTTTTATTGTTTGTCCATCTTTGTCACTCAAGTTTTTATATTTTTTTTTCATCTGATTTTTTAAAACTTTTGGCCTCTTAAACTGTGGGTTTTTAAACTTTCTGTCGGGCGCAAAATGGCCATAGCAGCCGACGCCCTAAAATTCCAATCAACCAACCAACCAACCAACCGTTTTCCAACTACATTTCTCCCACGACGGCGTCTCAAGTGAAGATTAAATCCTACTTCGTCGATGTAAATCAATTTTGAGTCACTACCTCAATTCAATTGTCTCGGGGGTGTTGTGGCTCCTTGGGATTTTATAGTGTTTTCATTGTTACTTTTTTTTTCAGAAGATTATGGGTTGTAGAAAGGGCGATTTTCTTTTGTAGATAACGGTGTTCAATATACTGTTTTGCTTGGCGGAGTGTGGTATCATTATTCTCGCAGACAAAGTTAACCAAATCATTTTCTTCTTCTGTCGTCAGAACAGATTTTCTACGTCCACGTTGAATTTTGTGCATTTCATGATGATTTAAGAAAGTTTTAATAATTGAAGAAACCGTGGGCGTTTTTAATTTAAAAATATTTGCAACCTTATAAAAATAAAAAATGTAAAATTTACAATGGGATACGTAAACTTATTCATGCTGTTTTTTTCTGTATATACATACTTCCTTATGTGTTTTGATAAATAATTAACTTGATAAATAATTAACTTTCAACTTGATAAACTACTTGATAATTAATTAACTTTCGTTGCTCGTTAGAGATTTTGCTATTCGTTCGGGTTTCGTGGTCGGGTTGCATTTAGCGTGTAATAGTTACAATAATTAGTAATTTACAGTAACTTCCAGAGTTTTTTTCTACTGTAGATTGGATATACCTCAGGTAATGATGGTGGTGTTGTGTGTCTGCGTTCACGTCCTCGTTCTTGTCTGGTATTAGCTCCTCTGATATTAACTCCAATTCCACATGCTTGAGGATTACTTAAATCTTCGATATTCTAAAATTACCAGTAAGGTGTTCCCTGTATGATTTTTACATTACAAGCAAGTTTGTAATTGTGTAAATTACTGTAAACATACAGGTCTATCACTTGCAATTTCGAATCCTCTGCTTTCTACCGGATCAGAATCGTATGTTTCAACATCGTGTAATGAATTTAGAATTCTGTCTGCCATATTTCTGCAATTCCAATAACTTGTTGAATAGTGTAAAAATCAAAGACGATAAGATTCAAGAATCAGTTTTTGGTTAAAAAAAAAAAAAAATCGTCTGCTTTGTAGCGCTCAAGATTTTGTGGTTCTTGAATTTTTATATAACAGATGTCGCTACATGTCAAGGAGAATCGAGGAAAATTGAAAAGATATTGTAAAACAAACATGGTAATACTGTGGTGTATGTAGTGTCGATTGGTTTTGTAATATGGTTAATATATCAAAATTACACAATCAGTCCACAAAAGGGCACGTCATATTTGCATTTTTAATATCTGAAACTGCATTTTTAATTTCTGAAACTACATTTTCTTTTTTTGCATTTGCATTTTTAATATTGAATGTACATTAAAGCAAAGTGAAAATACATTTTGTTTTGTTGAATGTACATATTTCCATTGTGAAAGAACATTTTCTCATTGTGAAACTGCATTAAACCAATCTCAAAAAGCTGTAATGGGTCCTCTGAAACTGAAAGGATAGTTGATAGGAAAATCCCCATCTCGTACAAAATACTTCTCAGTCATGCAATGATATGTTTTAAAATTGGGTTTGTTATGCAACATTGCAGAGATTTTGTTTCTTACGAGATTGAATGATACCAGAGCACAGAGCATTGCTCGTCATTATTACCTTTTTTACGAGAGTGTCTATGGTTGCTGTTGCATTTCTTATCAACGTTATTTCTTTATATTTAAGTTCACGAATATGTATGAGAAGAACAGACAGTAATTCTTGGCTCCAGCCACAACTAGCTTTTGAATGAATATGTTACTTTGTCTATTAAGTGGCCTAATTGGTTATCCTGGTGGAGCAATTCATGATTCAATGATTCCAAAAATCGAAAGGAATCAGTATCACAATATTTTAATCTCGAACACAGATGCTTCATTATTCTTAGATGTTACCTTTTAGATGAATAGAGGAATGAGTGGACTTATAATTCATTAGCATTAGTAGGAAGTCCTCTGATACCACATCGAGGTCGGTTTACTTGACAGACGCCATGTTAAATAGTCAATAAACCTCTGCGTAGTTATCTACTCAACACCATGGGGGTCTTTTTCTCATCTGTTAGACCAAGATACCTTCATGCATTATTGAGTTCTAACATGCTGATGCTAGAGCAGATTTGGTTTTTTTCGAACTTCGATAGATCTAAGTCAATGCCCTCTTGTTCACATATGTCATTATTAAATGATGCCCTCTTACTCTGTTTTGGTGTAAGGAGGCCATTCCAATGCCTGCATTTTGCCTCCAGTGAATGCATTCACGTACTCACTAAAGAAGTGAGTTTCACCCCTCACTTTATCGTAGGTGAACTATTCTTTGTATAGATTAAGATGATTGTATAATTTTTTTTTGATGGCCTTATAAAATTCTGGCATACACCACGTGTCAGTCAGCAAGCATTCGTCCTCCATGTGAGAGAATAAGTCTGTAGACTGTGTTTGCAACACTCTGGCAGAGGGGGGTGGGGGTAATCACCTGTTGCAATGATAGAGCAACACCAGAATTAATAAATCTTGAAGTGGTAGTATGGTAGCTTTAATCAATCCAAAGTAAGCATTTAGAATGCAGCGGTCATAATTATTTCTGAGTTCCCTCTGGGATATGCCCCAAATTTCTTTACTTATGGGTACAGGGATGTGAAGTCGAAGTAGGAGAGTTGTTCAGCTTTTGTTGCTTCAGTGATGCCTGCAGAAATATTCTCCATACCTCTGTAAAAGGCATCATGTTGTGATATAAATGGTTTCTATTCAAATTTTTGACATTTCATCATCATGTTTCAGCTCGCAATCCCAGATTCGCATTCTAAGAAATTCGTATGTGATTTTTCAATCCTAGTTCACACAGTCAGGATAATATGGACTTACAGGGTGATTCAGTCAATTTCTGACCACTTCACTCGAATAACGTGCATTAGGGATAAACAATTGAAAGAATATGAGCGCCATATCGAATTTCTAAATAGTTGGAGTTTGTATTGTTGCAACGGCGCTGCATGAAAATCGTATTGTTGAAAAATGGCGCCCGCTTTATCAACAGAGCAGAAATGCAAGGTTGTCGAATGGTAATTCGAGACAAAATCACCTGTAACTGTGCATAGAAAGTTCCGGAAGGAGTATAAGTGTCGAGACGCACCAGGAGGCGTATACCGCTTCGATATCAATGGTTTCAACAGAATGGGGCTAGGCCTCACACCACTAATAAAGTGCTAGACTTTGTCAATCATAAATTCGGAAATCGTGTCATTTCAAACAGGTTTCCAGATCGATTCGGAGTTGGCTTTCTTTGGCCCCCTACGAGTCCTGACCTAAACCCATGTGATTTTTACCTCTGGGGGTTCCTTAAAGACAATGTGTTCACTACAGTACCAAGAACCCTAGACCGGCTGCGACAAAGCATCGTCGACTGCTGTACCCTTCTGGATGCAGTAATCCTGGATAGAGTTATGAACAGCTTCACCATTCGGCTGCGAGCAGTTCAAAACGTTCTTGGTGGCCACATTGAGCATATCATCAAGACTTTTACACTGGAATAAAAACTCCGAACTGCCTAAAATACCATACTGAAATGCTAAGTTTGTAAACATTAATGGGCCAATAAATCATAGTGCTGAAATGGTCAGAAATTGACTGAATCACCCTGTACTTGTCTTTCCGAACCATTAAGAGCCTCAAAGGTTTGTGAATTAGGGATCTGGGACTCTTGGACTGTTCCCATGCCAATACAGAACTGTTTTACTCTGTCGAATATGGTGCTACAATGGCTATTGAATGCAGTGTCAGAAATCTGTCTGATTATTCGATTCAAGTACCCCGCAATGGTCACACGCTTTAAAATGAGTCAGTGCCTGTAAAAGCACACATGGTGGAGGCAAATTTCAAACATCCCTCACGAGGAGTATGACGTCGCTGAGACACTACTGTCCTGTCATCATATCCCATCCATCTTTGACATGTAGCTTCTCAGTTGCATACCAAATAGCAAACTCCTTAAATAAGGAGTCTTTCATTTTTTGCAGGACTACACAGCTCAATCTCTGGCAGATTCCACTTGTAATAACATGTTTTATCAAGGAAATTAAAGGGATAAAACCCGTTTTTAATTGAGTAATGCCAAACATCTGTGGGAATTTTCTCAAGGGGAGAGTTATAAAGGACAGTGAAACAAGAAATGGAATTTTCATTTCCTTGACTTATTAAAATAAAACTTTTGAACCATGGTAAATTACATTTGGCTCGATACCATGTTTGAATAAATAATTCATAACAAATATTGAATCAAAAGCTTGAAAATTGTGTATGAATATTGAATCAAATGCTTATGCAGTTTGCAAAAGTAGGTTTGATGTTTTAGCGTATGTGAAAGGCGAGTAAATAAAAAGTCCAAAAGTTCAGTCATGCATTCACTCCCAGAAAACCTTTTCCACATAAACCCCAGAATCAACTCATGGCAAAAAAGTATTGAGGTTAACTCAATGTCGTTTTGGTTCCTGTGTAAGAAAATTTACGAGGTGCAAAAAGGATATCTGTGATTCAAAACACTGCATTTACTGTAATGGGTGTCACAATGAGGATTTATGCTTTGTATTGACAGGCCAAGAGCGTCTTACCTCCAAAAACACCGAAGACAGTGAGAGGGCTCTACAAAACTTGCATTTTTTCACACTAGGATTGAGATGGGTCTGATAGCACAGGGCTCTTTTATAAAATCTATCGCAGTTTTGATAGCAAATATATGAATAATTTAGCTGCCTAGCATGAGATCCTCTGCAGAAATTGCATCCACCTTCACATAAGTGGTATTTCTTTTCTCTTGAATTTTCGTACAACACGTCACATCGCTCACAGTAAACGCCTTTTTTGTAAAGGCGCATTAGGTCAGTTATAACATCGTAATGGTTGTTTGAGAATAAAAGGTGAAATGTGGGCAGAGGTCTTGGCTCTAAAAACCGAGCTGAATCGAAACATTTGTGTATACTGGTGCATGTCTGCATGATAATTTCATACTTGCCTTCGATTTGAATGTGAAATTTTTCTAAACATTCAAGCATCCCTGAATTAGATGATAAACATTGGCCTGAACACATTCTTAATAGTCTTGACGTCCATTGCAAATCAATTTGTAGTCTGCATTGGATTCTTTGATTAAGTTGTCATTACTGGATTTTAGGGCTGCACGCATTTTGGCGTGAGCCATGTATTTGATTGAGGCCTAGGGTAGACAGCACATCAGAATCTTGTATTTGTACGATTGAAGACTTCTGAGCAAGGTGTTCTTTAATACATACTGCTTTATGCATAACACCTCCCATAGCAGGTACAGGTTTTTGCAGTACAATGATGTGTATTTCTAGGCGATCTCTAGACCGTTTCTTGACTGCTTAAAAACTTGAAGCGTGTCCATCACTATTTTTCCACTGAATTTGCCAGTTTTACCGAATTGTAGAATAATGGCATTGTGCAAAGATGGTTCCTCAGATCACCATGGACGCATGGTCATAAATCGATCGATGTTCAGAGAATTTATGACCGAAATTTGATCGAAAATTTCATCAAACATCAACTGAAGGTTCAGAGAATATCAGGCAGAGGCATGGTTTTTAAATCCTGCAATGTCATCTCGTATTTCAAATACCATGGGCCTCGCTCGCATAGCATGTACAGAGAGCTTAACTCTGATGATGAACGAACATGGATAGATGCAGCCATAGAAGAAAGGGAGAGACAGGTGGGACTGAACTACGAGGAGGAGTATGAGCAGGTTGAGGAATCTGACTAGAACCCGATGTACTTCCAGTGATATTTGATTTAGTGGCGGTAGAAGGAAATGCTGATGATGGTGGAGGAGATGGGAATGGTGGCACTTTTGTTGGTGGTGAGTGGTAGGTAGAGGGAAGGTTGGGAAAGGAACAGGGTGAATAATGGATGGGAGTAGAGGTGGTTAATGAGAAGAAAATGGACAAATAGCAGAGTCCCTGATGTCATTAACACATCAGTGAATGTTTTCACCTGTCAATACAATAAGATCTTTTGGCTGAGGAGCAGCAGGTTGAGGATTGTCCCATCTTTTCAGGGGAGGTTTGGAAGCTGGAGAAGGCAGTAACAGGAGCAATATTGCAAAGCAATCATCGTTTGCGTCTGCTAATCTAGAATGGTTGCTTGAAATATTAGCAGGGAATGGGAGGACATCCCTCAAACATAGGTTAAGAGGCTGACTGTGGGTAAATTTGTTCTATGTATTCACAAGTCTAAAAGCTAGCTTTGTGCTAAATAGTGAACAGAACCATTAGGGACATTAAAATTTTCCCTAACACACAAATTCAGGGTTGTATAGACATTTTTTTTAAAGAATGGGGAAAAGAATAAAAAAACACAGAATTTTGGTAGCAATAAATTGAAAAACACAGAAATTTAGCAGCAAAATTAAAAATTTAACTAAAAGAAGATCAATGAAGAATGAACCTTCAAATGTCAAAATTTTAGAAACTATAAAATTATGTAAATATTTAAAGGAAACTCTATAATTTATTTCGATAATTTTTCTTATATATTTAATAAATGCACAAATATTTGCTATAAAATGAACACTGCGTAAAAAATCATTTGACAAATTTAAACTTGAAAACAAATTTAAACTTGACAAATTTAAAATTTGAGGATACAGAGGGCTTTGATGATGTCATACCGGTGAAACAAATTTCTGCTACTTTAGCTGAATATTTAAAGGGAAAAATAAATTCGCTTGAACATTTAAAGAAAAATAAAAGAAGGATTTACAAAACTAAGGATGGATAATGATCGGAAATACGAGATTGAGTTATTCTATATCGAAAAAATGAGTGATTGCCTCAATTTATTGCTATGTGTGATTGCCTTAATTTTTAATTGTATTCCCCATTCTTTTCTGTACAACCCCTAAATTTGTGTTTTAGGGAAAATTTAAATGTTCCTAATGATTCTGATCACCATTTAATACAAAACCAGCCCTTGGATTTGTGTATACATAGAAGAAATTACACCCACAGTCAGCCTCTTAACCTATGTTTGAGGGATTCTCCCCCCGACCAATGTTTCAAGCATAATGAGAATCTCTAAAAAACTGTGGCAGCCACATTTGTTGATAATCCAGTATTAAAACCAGGGACAGTACAAAGGAGCTGATTGGGTTTCAAACGAAACCAGCGCATTTTTACATGTTCTTTCATTGCTTCGCGTATACGTGATGTCATATTGGCGAAAAATCGTGAGTAAGGTCAAACCGACTTGAGCTTTGAAAGCTGATTTAGAAAAAATGTATTTAAAAATACTTAAGGTATAAAAAATTATAAGTCGAATTAAAGTTAGTTGCATGTGCTGTATATTATAAAATAATTAATTTTTACTTTTATTGATAGGTGATTTTGGATGTCAGTTGCCCTTTAAATAACAAGGGGTAAAGACTTCATTCAGCATTAGGAAAGGGACTGTTCGTTATTTGCAGTATGGTTTTCATAGGAAAGAACACGAACATGCCCCTTATGAAAAATGGAGTTCACCGTAACTGGTGAACTGGTTAACCTCGCATTACCTTATTCGAATCAAACAAATCATTGTTTTGGGAATACGGGGTACTTAAGTTTGACAGTTGTTAAGAGTTTGCTAAAGAAGAACAACATAGGTCGATACTTAGTGTTCTGAAACAGATAGTTGTTGCTGTCCTCCTGTTTCTTGAGATGGACAGGAATAGCACACTTTTGGACTACTTTTCAAGTAGCAGGATGATCAGTTTCAAAAGCCTTCCAAAGACAAGACAATTCATTAAACTATAAGTAAGGGGAAAAACAATAGAACTTAAGAAGAAACCTTAAGAATGCAAAAAATTAAATTAGACAATTCAAAGTTTTCCCTGTTTTCTTCGGAAAAAATGCGAAAATTATAAACAAATTAGGGCAAAATTTTTATAAAGCACATTCCTTGGCTACAAGGTTTGGCTCGATAAGAAAATCCTTGGGATTAACATAAAGACTAACCGGAATTACACATGCATTTGGAATGTGATTGATCAGGTGAAAATCTTCACAGAACATAGCTAAGGATTCAGAAATATTGCAATTTTACAGAGCATTTTGAATTTCAAGTGCGAATCTCTTTAAATTTTCCATTTCATAGAGATCTGAAAGTTCATGGTTAATATACCCAAACTGAGCTATCTTGGCATCAGTCTTTTGAAATTGAAAAAAGCCAAAATGAACATGTTCATCATAGAAGCTGACACTCGGTGCTATGAACTCGAGATATAACTGTTGTTAATGCAGCATTTGTAAACAAGTTATATTTCACATAGCTGTATCTTAAAATAACTGTGTATTGTTTCAGCACATTTCAACTCTGCCAAAACGACATCTAGTTTTGTTTGGGCGACCTCACAAAAGTTTTCTCTTTCACTGAAATCAGAACTACGCTTAAGGATTGTCTGTAGATAGATCATTAATGCCTTGCCTAAAGCAATCAAATCTGGTCACTGTATTTTTCAAAACATACACACAAAACGTGTACACATATCTGTAACGTTCTGAATAATTTTTGTAGCCCTATAGAAAGAGAGAGGAAGCATTGATCGGAAACCATTAATTATCTATACTCTAACCAAAGATAAAAGAGTTACAGTAGAAAACGTAATAATTACCTGGCTTGATTGTTGGCATCCGACGTTGTTTATGTTCCTCGCCTTGTATTCTGGATCAGAGAATACTACAGCCTCGCAGGCCCTGTCTCCAAAATCCACTTTGTTGAATGTTTCACATAAGTTGTCAAAGCCCAGTTTGTCTTGGCGGTCTATGTGGTAAATACCAGCAATACCCTTAGTAGCTGTTGATGGAGCTGTCTTGGATATGGGTGTAGATGCTGGCGATGGAGAACGAGCCCTTTTCAGAAGTGGGACACACCTAGGAATGGCATCTTTGTTTTTGTCTGTGTAGTGAAACAACTTACAATACTAGAACAAGGAAAAAACAACATTATAAACACATCAGAGACACTAAAATAAGAGAACAATGATAAGAATATAAATTACTGGAAAAATGTGGATAAAATCTCTTGCTGCTATTTCATATGACTGGCATTTCACATAGAAGTAGTATTGATTCCGAATTGGCTTTTCTCTGAATGGATAAAATGAAAAAGCAGATTTTTTAATGAAAAACAGCAAGAAAAAGGTATATTGAATGAATGCCTTCAAATGAAAAAACTACAGCGAAGTTGAGTAGTGCTGTGGAATGGTAAAAACCAGGATGATGAACACCTGGTGAATTTGAGGAAGCATGTCTGGCAGGGGAGTTCTAAGTTCCAAACTTAGAAAATTGGAAGAAATATTACAGAGAAAATTTAGAAAAGAGAATTTTTAACGAGATTTTTTTTATAAAAAAAGTATTAACATAAATTCTATATTATACTCACTTGTAAGCTGTAGTAGACAAACGTTGAAAAAATCTTGAAGTCTTAAATTGACAGAAGAGCTGAGAAAAATATTGAAAACAGTTGAATTGAAAAAAATCTTGAAGAGGAAGCTGAGGAGAAACTCACGGGCGAAAATGAGAATGTGAAATGATGAGAAAAAATTATTTTTAATAAAAATTCTTTTCCAAGCAATTTACATAAATTATCGTATTTTTAGCCAATGACAAATTAGAATACGGTGACAAGGATGGACAAGCATGTGACACCATCTCCACGAAGAACCTCTAACCGAGATCTAACTAGCCAATCATACATGTAGCAAATGATGACGTCAATTAAAACGAACCCCTTTTCTAGGAAAATGAAACAATAGAGGTTAACTAAGGTCGGCATACAAATAAATATGTGATTTCGAAAAGATCATGTCAAAATTAAGAATTTTAGAAAATAGATATTAAAAACTAACTGTATAACACAATTTTATGAATAAGTATAGAGAGCGCATTCGAGTTGGTTTCCAGTAAATAAAAACATTAGTAAATGCATTTGACAAGTATCTTTTCTAAATTTAACAGTAAGAAAAAAAATGTATTTTAAAAAACACAAGTATAACGTATGTTTATCAGTTAGGCTGGTTAGGAAGTCTGTTAAGAGACAAAATGTCACATTGTCCCACATTTCTGGTATTTGTATATTTTTATTATTATGAAAATTCTTAATGTGTTTCATTCAACGAACGAGAAATGTAGCAATAGTGCTAATATGCTTAAATTTTAACAAGTCTCATGACAACACAATGCTATCTTATTTGTTTACAGAATTCTTAAATAAATGCCAATGAAGTGCGAAAATAAAAGTGTGGGTTTCGCATTTTAATCGACAAAGCGTGTAACGTATGCACAGAGTAAAATACACAGAATAGAATAATAATAAACAGAAACAAATCTCAATGATGGTTAAAAATTTAGACACATTTTTTACTCCTTTCATTAAAACATTAATATTTTTGGACCACCTATAGATAAGACCCATTTATTAAATAACTAAATCCAATGAGAACATCAAAACACATTTAAATTTCTAAATTCAAACTGGCAACAATAATACCTTCAATAACAACGTAAAAACGTGTTTTTAATTATGTTTGATTTGCAAGTTAAGGGTTTTTGATTTCATTTTGAAATGTGGGAGTTGGATCTTTATTTCATTTTTATAAAGTTATTTTCAACGATAAATTCGTCAATTTTTTGGAAATTGAGAACTTTTTGTATGTTTAGTGTTGCTTTTCCTTTATCTGCTTTTAACGAAGATCACTGATACATATACTGAAGCCGTTTTTTATAATTTATAAATATTCTCCAAGCCTTGGACCATAATGAAAACAAAAAAATTAAAAAAACAACTAAAAGATAGAAGATAGTAGATAGATAGACAGATAGATAGAAAGTAAGAAAGAAAGAAAGAAAGAAAGAAAGAAAGAAAGAAAAGGAAGATAGAAGAAAATATAATTCCTCGGGAACTTCTGATTGATCAGGATCAAAAGTAGCCTAAATGCTGATCCGGACTATAAGCTATAACCATATTAAGTTTCATCAAAACACGTCCAGTAGTTTTTGTGTGATGTGCATGCAAACAACCAGACAGACAACAGCTTTATTAAATGTATACGTAGATTTCTCAACCTGAGAGTATATTTCTTAAACTAAGAGGGGTGATCAAAAATTCATGTCGCGTATTTTTTTCCCTCTAAAATCGTGACCGGGAAAAAAATAAATACATGTACAGTCGGGTGCATAAAGGTTTTGACCTAAGTCAAAATTGTTCGGCTTCCTTACAATACTTCAATTCAATGAGGTTACTTTTTCCAGGTATCTAGTCGAGCACGCTTACTATGGAACGATTCCATTAAGTTTTTGCTTAGCATCGAGGGAAGGCAAGTTTTAAGTCACGTGCTCAATTATGTTGACAAAAGATTATTTTGGCTGTTCTGAAGAGAATTTTGTTTTATTAATAATAAACTAATCTATTTGGTTAATAGTGTAGCATAAATGGTGCACAGTATCGATATCATTATATGCGTGATCAAGAGATAAGGTGATGCAGCGCTCGTTATCGTGTGATGCGGAAGTGATTTACGGGTGTAAGTGGAAGCTATTTTCTTTTGACTGCTTGAAAGGTTACAAGTCTTATTTTTTGTATATTTTGTGTATATAAAATAATCAACGACAACTATGCCAAAACCATCCGAAATTTTTTTAAATTTATTATATAACTAGATGGATCCCGTCATAATTTGACGGAGAACAACCCATCTTATTATTAATCCCCATCTCTTTAATTAAAAAATAATAAAATAAAAAATTGTCAGAGCTGAAATATCTCATTTTACACAAAGAATAAGAAATGAGTTAATATATAAAATCAAAATAATTTTAAACTAAATTTCCCTGAAAGTATTAAACTGAGACATAAAGTGTCCGTGGATAAAATGATCAGTTTTTAAAGCTCTTTCTAACGATATAACATTTAACATAACATTTTCAGAGTTTTTCAGTAGTCACAAGGAAATGTCATAAAAATGATCAAGGCAGAATTTTCTTTCTGCAAATCTTCAGTTTATTCGTGACCACCGATAGAGAAGGCCTCCGCAATGAAACTGAATACATTGTTACATCATCATAGATAGTGCAAATTCAGGGCTTATTATTGGTAGAAATACAATTAACAATGCACTATCTATGTGATGCAACAATGTATTCAGTTTCATTGCGGAGGCCTTCTCTCTCGGTGGTCACGGTTTATTTAATTCAAAACAATGATTGAATATTGTCTCATTACAACAATCCCTGGCTTCTGATGGATTATCGTAACTCTCTTTGTTGGCTTCAGATGCCCATGCGCAGAAGTGCCAATTTTGCTCTTACAAAAAAATGCTTTGCGTTTTAATATATAGGATTGTATATTTTAATAGTAGAGAATATTAAAAGATTTGAACAAAAGAGGATTTTTGTAAAAGTAACGGTGGTATGAATTAGTGTATATTTTATTAAAAACTAAAATATAGAGAAAAGCATGCCATGACAATTAACATGAAAAGTTTTTAAACCCTCAAATAAACAGATCAAATTGCACACTTGGGTGAAAAAAATTTAATCTGTTTATGGAGTTCTTTACATACACCGTTTAAAACTTAAACGAAGTCCAAAACGCGATAAGGAACAAAAAAAAAAATGTCCATCCATATCGTATTCGAACTCTGCCATTCGAGGCAGCCGCTATCGCTTATTATTGTCAGGAGAGAGCCCGTGACGAGCACATCCCAGGCGTATACCTGCTACCCTATTTCATTAAGAAGGGACAGGTCCACTCTAATCTGCCATAACCCCTAGTACAAGTACCTGATTATGCAACCGATCAACATTCGCTAACCTCAGCCCCTACGGAGCAGGTAAAAACCTTTTTGCACCCGACTGTACATTCGATAAAACAATTCAAGCCGATTGAGGCAACGATCCTAGTGTAAGGGATAAATTTTATTATAAACGAATAAAATCTTTTTTTCCCCGACCAGAAGTACTGAGACGAAAGAATTGAAAAAAATTTAAAATAGCAGAGAACTTTGCCAAATACAAATCCAAAGCAAATGAATTATTATTTAACAATGTTCTGATTTAAGGTAAGTACAAATCATTTGGAATAAACAATTAATATCACCAAATGTAAATATCATAAATTAACACAAATGGCTTCAATAACCGATATGACAAACAATCTTCGCTGAAGAAACTCTTCAGGCTGCCAAATGAACTAAACGCAGTGGAAATCACAGTCTGATGCAGTCGTACGGCATATGCAAAAAAGAAATGAACTGGTGGGACCAGTGGTTTCCTAGATCCTCCTGGCCGATGGTACGATTCTCCTGGTTACTTGAAAAATCCCAGAAAAGAGAGAAACATTAATTGCCAGTTAATAAAAGCAGTCTAAAACTAGTCTTAACATCATACTTCGCCCAAACGGCATGAATTGAGATAAAGCAATGAACAGCTGTTGAAAAATAGATAATTTGAGATACGGTGATGCTTTCAACAGAATGTCGCTGCAACACCCCCGAGAATAAAGTAAGAGTCCGTTGCAATATAGGCAAATATATATCCAGAAATAAGGGTATAAGGAAGAAACGAATCAAGCCACAATGAGCAATAACTGGCTTGTATTATCATTAAAGCCACTAATCGAAAATAGGCGCTAATAAGTGAGTACAGGCATACAATTCGGAAAGCTAAATTCGCTCCGGGCTTTCCGTCACAAAAATTCCAACACACATGGTAATTGCTAAAGCGCAAAAGCTTTTCTTTTTAAAAATATAATAAAATTATCCGAGCGCAAAAGCTCCGCCATTAGTAAAAATTAGTTTCGCCGGATAGTTTCACAATTATAGTCCCAAGCAATTTCGAATTACAAATTAAATGGGACTCGCCTTATTTTACTTTCCCTAGTCGAGAAATATCTAAATTTACAAATCTCTCAGTCAAATTAATGAAGCGAGAGGCGTCCTTTCTTATCTTGGACGAATGAATCCATTTAATCCATATGGGAAGATGCCTCTGGCACGGCGCACTTCGAATTCCCGCCAAGATTCACAATTATCATTGTTAACTTTAGACCAGTAATCTATTTGGAGACTTGTTAGGGCATAGATATAAGGAGAGACACTTACGCTGCTTTGTGAGCCGTTCAGTAACGTTTCCCGCTGAGAGAGGAATTGCTTTCCTTCGACGGAGATTGACTGTGAGCCACGCCGACTTCCATTTATTATTCTACCGTTTTCTCTAGTTTCAGCCTTACTGTCCATATTAAAGTAATATCATCAAGAGGTAGATTGATGGCACGATCTATCATGAACACGAAAGAAGACACTTTTTTATTCCAAGGATGATTGATGATATTACTTTCAAAAAAGAAATTTCTAAGATTATGGCTATTTCTGCTAAAAATGATTATAACCCTAATAACATTGATGTTCTCGTTAGAAAGAAAATTTAGGAAAATGGTTTCCGATCTAACAACCTTAGTTAGAATCAGGGAAAAAAACTTCAAAACTATCACCCTACCTTATAATAAGTTCCTAGTTAAAGATTTGCAAAAAATTTTCAAATCGCACAACATTTCTCTTAATTTTAGCAACCCAAATCAATTAAAAAATTTACTCGGAACCCCAAGGACCAAATATCAGACCATTTAAAATCAGGAATCTACGATATCAGTTGCTCGAATTGTTATAAAGGACAAACTTTCAGGAAAATTTTGACCAGATACAAGGAACATATAGTACACAGAAGATTTGGAAGAGCCAGCCAGTCGGCCATTGCCAAACATTCTTTGGACACTGGTCACGATTTCAAATTAGAAAACTTCACTCTTGTACAATCTGTTAATAAAAAACATCTTCTGGACGCATACGAAAGCATGGCTATCATCCAAACGAATCAGAATAATTTACTTAATTCTGATAAGGGACCGACTGGTGATTCATCACTAATCTACTGGTGGACGACTTTAACCAATCAGGGCTCCTGCATCTCTTTCCGTTAATGTATATTTACTTACTCTTCTCGGATTGGTTTGTTTATCTTAAATTTTCGCTATAAATACCGTTTTTCCGTCGTTTGACTGGATCCTGCTCTTCCCACAACTTATAGGCCCATTAGCTTGTTGCCCATGCTTTCGAAGGTCTTTGAGCGCACTATACTCAAGAGGTTCAACGAGTACTGCGAGGTAAACAACCTCATTCGTAGTGAGCAATTTGGCTTCCGTCCAGGCCACTCTTGTCAGCTTCAGTTATGGAGGCTCGTTGCTGATTTAAACGGTCCTCTCAGCCTCTCTGTGTTTGGTGGTCTCGTTTTCCTCGATGTCCAAAAGGCCTTTGACCAAGTCTGGCATGATGGGCTCATTTACAAAATGATTACCTACGGGTTCCCTGACGATCTAATTGCTCTGGTTCGCTCCTTCCTGTCAAAGAGGACTTTACGTGTTAAGGTTGGGGACTCCTTGTCAGAACCCTGCGATGTTAATGCTGGTGTACCCCAAGGCTATGTCTTGGGGCCAGCCTTATTCAACTTCTTTATCCATGACTTCCCCAAGTTTGCAAAGTGTAATCTTTACATGTTTGCTGACGACGGGTCCATCATGACTTGGGCACGAAACCCAGCACATGTCATTACTCGACTCCAAAAAGCTTTACATCAGTGCGCGAGCTGGTTCACTAAGTGGCGATTAAAGCTGAATGTCAAAACGTGCAAGGTCATGTTTATCACTCGCAAATGCAAAAACCCTCCAAAGCCCCTCTTCTTATTTGGCAAGAAACTTGAGTGGGTAAAAAGCTATAAATATCTTGGTGTCATGATCGACTCCAAACTAAACTGGAACGACCAAGTCCGATACGCGCTCAACAAAGCAAAGAAAGCGAGGTTCAGTCTGATTGCACTTCTGGGGCGAAACAGCGCTCTTGGTGTGGATAACAAACTCTTGATATACAAGGTTGTGATTCGTATTGTTTTACTCCATGGAATGCCTGCTTGGGTTTTTATTTGCAAATCTAGGTGGAAGGATCTCCAGATCTTCCAAAATGTTGCTCTCCGATCCATTGCCCAACTTGACAGAAGAGTTGCCAACAACCACTCTATCTATGACGACTTGGGTATGACCCACATAGGCACCTTTGTCCAGACACTTATGAAGAACATGCTACCCAAGATGGAGAATCACGAAAATACTCTGGTTTCTGGTATTCTGGATCATCCACTCGTTTTTAAGGGTCCCCTCAGGTTTCGGAGACCCCGCCATATCCTGGATGTCTGCTTTGATGACGTTAACAAGGCCGTCTTCCCCAACTACTGGATCTTTTAGATCCTGCCGATTTTGGGGACTCTATTCGTCAATCTACAATCTGACTCTCGTCCCTTCTTGGGACTTATTCTCTGGAGGACTAAAGAGGTTCATCAGGCTTCTCGCCCAGTTCAGTGTACCTCCTCTGGTTTACTCTTTGGGCGAGCATGCAAAGTGAGCTTGGCTCCTGGACCACTCGCGTCTTTTTTTTCACTACACTGTTCGATTGTCGATTGACTTCAGTTCACTTTCATCTGAGTGGATTCACGGAGTCAAGGTTTCCTGCCGAAGATGAAAGCAGTGCTTTCGAAATGCGCGTATCCAGATTGTATTTTTCTGTTATTCGTTGTGGTTAAGAGTTTTCTTTCATTTATTATAATAATAATTATCCACATAATATTTTTTCCTTGGTTTTAAGACATCACTATAGTGTTTTTCTACCATTAGTGTTACCACCTTCTATCTCTTTGTCTGCATCGATAAAATTGGGTTCAAAACTTTAAAAGTTCCATTCTTTCAAGGCCTCTATCTCCTAAACGGTTGGATCAATTGACAAAACACCAAGAATAAAACATTTCTCGAATATTGTGTACAATCTGAATATACCCAGTAAAACAGGGGTTCCTATTCAAGATTTCAAAGTTATCCCCCCAGCCCCCCTCACAAGAGGGGGTTAATTTTTTGGCTAATGAATTTCCCCCGCGAAATAACTCACTTTGGAATTTGGACATTTTTTCGTACAATGCTTAGTTTCCGAGACATCTGCCATGTTACCAGACTTTTTCGACATCCTGTATTACATGCCATATCTTACCATTGACAGTTTTTGAGGGTGTCATAAGGGTACGGTTAGAGCACGTGCTATTGTATCGATTACAACCATTTTCAAAATGGTTCATTTGCGGAATCACATTTTTCAATTGGCGAAAATAGTAATTAATAACCGGTTCAATCTCGTCATTACGATTTGTTTGATGTATTACTTACTATATCTTACCATTGAAAATTGCTAGATGGTGTCGTGAATGTACTATTTGTGCACGTGCTACTGAACCGCTTTAGATAATACCTGTGATTGGTTCGTGTCATGAATCACATTCATCGACTGAATAAAACAGATTTTGAAAATCATTCATAGCCTTGGAGGAGTTACAGTGACGGCCGGATGGACAGATAGACATATTTCCCCACACTGATAGCATAAAGCACTTTTCGGTATTTAATAATTGTAAAAATTCATGTTTAAGAATCAAAAACTACTTTTAAAATGCTTCCAATAGATGGCAACACAAAACTGAAACTAAAACAATGCACGAAAAATTGTTTTAAAATGCTCCCAAAGGATGGCGCTGCTATCTGAATACAGTTTTTTTCTAATAATTTCGAAAAAAAATTTTTTGAGATCGAAAATAATTTTTGAGAAATTTTAGGTAGACAATGCTCTTCCTCTTGCTTTGAAGTCAAGTGCACAATGTTATCAAGATCGGAATAAAAGTGTAGATTTGTATAAGAGACAAATGTCATTTATATAAAATCAGCGACGGTGGACGTTGTCACAACAAAGAAAAAATCTAACAATGGGTTATTTCCCAATTATACAGACGGGTGGGTTCACTTCTAGTATATACATATATACATACAACCATTTTTATATACAGGGTGTAAATTATCTCCTTCAAAAAAACTACACTACGATGTAGACGAAATTCAGGCGATTAAAGTGATATAAGGCACTTGGGGTCGCAAATCGCAAAGCGACGCCGTAAATTGAACTTCAAACTAAGCTGAATGGCGTGGCCCTGCGTAACACGAGCCAAATTTGGGCGACTGTGTTCGCGCGGCGCGGCCTGGCTGATTCCCCCGCTCCCCATTACCTCATCCCGAAGAGGTCCGCCTTCCACTCCAACGTGACGTACTCTGCTCTCGTGCCGGAGTCAATAGCACGAGCAATACCAACCTTGTTTAATACCGATAGCATATATAATGTTTTTCATCAAAAAGTATCGAGGAAATGAAGAAATACTGGTAGTTCAATTAGTTTTGGCGGGCCGCGCCGCGCGAACACAGTCGGCCAAAAATTTGGCTGATGATACGCAGGGCCACGCCATTCAGCTTAGTTTGAAGTTCAATTTACGGCGTTGCTTGCAATTTGCGACCCCAAGTGTCTGATATCACTTTAATCGCCTGAATTTCGTCTACATCGTAGTGTAGTTTTTTGAAGGAGATAATTTACGCCTTGTATGTAGATTTACTTATTTATTTATTTCGGTCAGTTAACGTGTAGCTCGCGATGCATATACTGCATGTTGCGCACATATTCTGGACAGCTTTTGGTGAAATGCTTTTGCCATCATATAGACTTACTACGGATGGATGAAAAAGCACGAAAATAAATGGTACTCTGCGGCGATCAAGTCCAAGGTAAATACACGTTTTTTCAGCCGAACAGCGATTTGTATCTGAACGACACCAACCTGGAATGTTAGCAGGAGATGGCATGCACTGTCTCGGGCTGCAAGAACTTCTTCAAGGTACCCTGCCATATTCTTTTTTACCCGTCAGCATTAAAAGCAGGCATAAAGTACTGATAAATTTTATGCTTATGGATCAAGACATTCTGCCATGCTAAGCGAATTGCTCGTGGTAAACATGATAAACATTGAGAAATTCACTGCTCCAGTCGCTGAGGACAATTGATTCAATGCATATTTTAAGAACAGCCGCAATAGATTGCATGAAAACATGGCCTCATCTGAGCAACAAATTGCTGAACATTTCACAGAACAACCTGAGTAGATGCCTGAATGGATATTCACGAGAAGACATTTGAATAAGCAATTTTTTTTTCGTGATAAACATAAAAAAATGAACACTTGTGTGTATGAATAAGGTAAAATAAACAGCTAAAACTTTGCGATGTCTCAAAAGTCGTATTTATTAAGCATTTAATGACATCAGAATTTTTAAAAAAAAATTAGTCCTTTAGTCTGTAAAGTAAAGAATGTTTAAAATAATGCCTAGTAAATAGTGGAAGAAAAATGAGTAAATGGAATAACTTTAACTCTTAACAAAACATTTTAATGAAATTAGAGTTGAAAATTCCAAAAACGAAATGTCTTAAGTAAGAAAAATTTAAATTGCTTGTAAAAAAAATTATTAAATTTTGTACGTGAATAATGAAAAAAAATTTAAAAACTTATCTGATTGCCGTTCCTAACCTTATTGTGTCAGAGAGGATAGCCTTTAGCTCCACCTCAACTCAAATTGACGTTGTCGGCGTTAAGTTGCTCTTGAAGGAGAAGCAGGATATAAATTTTGGTCATCGTAAGAGGTTAAATCTGTTCCACCTTCTGTCTCTAATATTCACTATCAACTATTCCTTGAAGAACTGGCCGATTATTCTACAACTTTGAGGGGTGTGAGCATCTTCACTGGAGATTTTAATTTCACGGACTCCAGAACGGCTCGTAATTTTAAATACATTAATGCAGATTTTTTGTTGAAAACTAGTCGGCCGAGCTTGGCGAAAAGAACTTTAATTATATTAGGAATTTCTTTAGTGATGACTAGACAGGATTTTTGCCCCTGAACAAATACTTGTCAAATGGACAAAGTCTGCGATAAAATCTGAGGACAAGTTTCATCCAGTTTTGTGCGTAGTTAGTAGTTTTCAGTGTTCATCATTCGTGCCTTCTTCGCAATTTCCTAATTCCTGGAGGGATTTCAATAAAGCGAACTTTTTGAATTCACTCAATGATCTTGCTTCAATTGATTGGTCGTTTCTGGAGGATCTTCAGTCCGTTGAGTCGATTTGGAACGCGATAGTGCAGGGTTTCATCGCTGCGATTCATAACAATGTTCCATTAGTTAGGCATCGCAAGTCAGTTCCTAAGAAACCTAGATTCTCGAAATGGATTTCCAAAGAAACGATACAACTCTGGAATCTTAAGCAATTTTATCAAACTTTTTAAGCAATCTAATTCAATCGAGGCCTACTTCGCGTTTCAGGCGGCCAGGAAAACTTTTAAAGCCGCTTATTCGGCCAATTTTGCTGATTACACTAGTCAACACACTTTTTGTGACAAAGACCACAGATAATGTTCTTAGTAGTAATTTGTAGGTAGAATCCGAATCTGCTTTTAGATTTTTTTTATCACGTCAAGTTTCCAAGTTATGCACATCGAGACTTCTATGTTAAAGTAATGGGTGTGAAGAGAAGCGGCTACAATGTTAAAGTATACATATTTTGGGACCGCAAGGAAATTTATCAGGCCCCAAACACTGAATGATTTAAAAATGTTTCATTGTAAAACAAGAAAGCTGTGCGTGCTAGAGAAATTTAAAAATTATATTCGTAATCAGCAGAAAAAATACTACCAAAAATCACCCATTTTCATTTTGTCGCAAGAAAAATCTTAAATTTTGTTGGCCAGTGTTATTATGACCCGAGTTGAAAGAGACCTTAATTCTCAAACTGGTTTGTTCTGGGCTAATACGAAGGAACTACTTGGCAAGAAGAAGTCGGCACACTGCTGGTCTAATTGTTTTTCTGCAAATGACATGGCGTCTCACTTCGAGAAGACGATGGGGAACGATTGCTCTCTGCCTTTACCCGATCAGCAAGTTTCAAATTCTGGGCAAATTTACTATCCCGGCTATTTCAACATCCGATATTTGCATTTTAACCAAACGAATCACATCTTCCAGAATTGTTCATCGTAATGGCATTCCGGATTATGTATTTAGTGGTTGCTTACCTGCCATTTTATAACCTTTAAGTATTTTATTTAACGCTTCTTTGTCAACCGATATTTACCGTTTGGACTGGAAAATAGTCAATATCGTTCCTAAGAAAATAGTCAATTTACTAATGAATTCAATTTAACAATTCTTAAGATTGAATTAGAATAAATGATTCTCAATATAAGTATCACAGTTACTAAAATTGCATTTTAAACAATTATTGATAACTGCTTGATTAAATTGTCCATCAATTAATAGGCGACGTGGCTTCAAAGAATATGCTGAGGATGATGCAGTCGTCGTAGTTGCGCTGATGGACGAAACCGTCGCTGCTTAAATGGTCGAGTTTTCTGAGGAGAAGTTTTCTCGTCAAAAAAGATGCTTATTGGTGTCTACCATTAAACGGCTACCTTTAAGGTTTGGCGTCTCGAGGCATGGAACTAAAAAGCAGCAAGTAAAAAAAAAGTACGGATATTAGACAATAATCAAATCCAAATGAATTAGTGTCAATTGCAAGCATTAATAGAAAATGAGAGAGGCAATCTTGGGAGTACCGCACGACGCTGCGCTACCGGCTACGAACGATGCGGAGCACGAGCGTCGTCGATCCGGACGGTCCTACTCCAAGCGCGGAAAATCAAGTCGTGGCTTAGACAGCTCGTTGAAAACCTCGAACGAACCAGTGGCTCGAGGAGACGTGGGCTTCGTTCCTCTTAAGTCGATCGCTTTCGAACCTTGCGGAGCCGACGCGCCGTTGATCTCGATACAGCTCTGTCCAAGAGGCTCCTCACGCATCGGGGTTTCCGTGCCAGTCGTATTTCCCGACTGCCCTGGATCAGAGAGCTGCGAGAAGGAGGCGTCCGAGTAATTCGGCCGGCAAGTGTCCTTCTGGGTCCCGTCGTCGTTCCCTAAGCCATCTAAATTTGTTACGGAAAAATTATTAAATAACCCTGCCGATGCAGGTGCTATCAATTCACTTGCATTAGCAATGGCAATGTCAGTCTTATCATATGAAGTTTCATAGTTCACTCTAAAGTCACAATATTTATAAATCTACTGGCCTTATTTATTGAAGAAGGGCGCTCGTAGAATGTGCGAACTTACGGGAGGAGGTGCGCTGCGTTCCTTTACTCAGGTAGCATGAAGGGGGGGTGCTTCTGCTGCGATGAGACGGTCGTAGGACCAGGTTCCGACCGAGTGGCTCGAGGGTAGGAGGGGCTACCCGTTCGAACCATTAATCGTTGACTTTGAGGCGTTGGCTTTTTACATGACCCCGTCATACGGCTATGGCTGGGAATAAATCGATTAATATTAACAGTACAACTATTTGTAAATGAAGAAATCGAATTTCCCTTAAATTACCGCTACCGATCGGCCTCTCAACGATATTTCTTCCATGAAATGAGGGCGAGCATAATAGACTTCCTTTTCCGGGAGAATCAAAGCCCAAGTTTTTCCGCTCCTTCTTGTTCCTCCTTTTTATCGTGAACTCTCTTCGAACTAATTTGCATGCCCCTTCCACAGATAAAGTAAAACGGATACGACACTCCTTTACATTACTGTATAACTCGTTTTTGTGGTGCCCTCTATTGGTTGTGGGAATAAGTTATTTGTTCCACCGTGCAGCCCTCATCCAGGGGAAAATTTCTTTTCAGTAGTCTACTATGCATATGAAGTGTTACTTTTTAAGTTTTTATATTGATATTATCTGAAATTAATTTTAAAATAGAGAGATTATACAAAGAAGACCTTTTAATAAATTTTAAAAAAAGTTTATTGAAATAATTTTGAAACAAATGAAATATACAGAAATATATTCGTTAAGATACTTAAATTTTTATTATAAAAGTATAATAAAATAAAATCATAATAAGAAACTTTATTCAGTTCTTCTGGGGGTCATTTCTTTTAAATCGTCCCTTTAAACAAATGTAATCATCTATTTCGAACACCTATATTTGAAAATAAGGTATAATTAATTTGTCTGTAATGCTTCATTGCATTTCATAATAAATATTAACAGTCTACTCACCTTTCCGGATCGTGAAAACGAAAGTAAGATAACCTCGAAGTTTATATCGATAATCTCCACAAAATAAAGCAGCACGTGCTCTTCCACCAGGCGCCATGTTTTTTCTGTGTGCTTTGGGCCCTCTGGTGGCCGTGGGAGAAAATGGGTTTAGAAAATTGGCTGAGTGTCGCATCCGTTTTACTTTATCCGTGGCCCCTTCTCTTGGCGAATCCAGCGGCTTGCTCGTTTCTCGCTCTCGCGACTCGTCTATTATCTCCGGTGGGGTCCCGCTGCTTGGCGCCTTGAAAAAAAATCTTTTTTTTTCTTTCTTTTAATGTCATCTCATTCGATCTTCTCTGAGTTCGCTTTAAATGAGGTGACAATAACCCATATTCATCCGTTGTCTACAATTCTTAGCATGACATTTATTAAACATTATTTAGGGTTGTGTAAAGATTATTATTCTTCAAATCACTTAGAAGAATACTAAGAATATTTATTAACACAACTTTTCAGTGTAAAAAATTAATTTGATTAAAAAAATTATATTTACTTAAAGTTAATTAATTATTGAAGTTTAAAACGTTGAAGTAATAATCAAATAAATAGTTGCATAGAAGAATCTTAATTTTTTTTTACAAAATATTTAAATTAACGAGGTAATAACCAAAAAATTCTTATATAAAAAAAGTTCGTAACCATCATTTAATTTCATGTAAGCTTATTTCATTGATAGAAACAATTTTAAGAATTCCTATTTTATTCATCTAAGCTTATTTATTCAATTAATTTAATTATCAATTACATTATATTTTGAATTAGAAGTGGAAAAAAATCTTGTATTATATTATAATTATTAGAGTTATAAATTTAAATCTATTTATTATTAGATTAGGGCCCTTACTAATATTTTTTGGATCATCCTGTATATTAGATAATTAAAAATCAAGTATAAACTAGATTTATAAATTTCTCCAATGGCTTGTTATCTCTCTATTCATTATTAAAATAGTCATTGAAATTGTTGTTGTTCTGTTTACCTACAACTATAAATATCCCGGGCAACGCCGGGTGCCTCTTCTAGTTATAAATAAAGTTGTTCACTGTATATGCGTATTTTTCCATGTTTGCATTTTTCGGTATAAGCAATTTTCCATGCTCGCTTTCTACCTGTGCGCATACATTCGGGTTTTTTCTGTGGGAAATTTTCATGTGTCCTTTTTTTTTTATAAAACCAATAATTGCTCCATTCTTCTGCTACTGAATAATTGCGCCACATCTAAAGCTCCCGTAGCCTACGAAAAGGATAGGCCCTGGTCAACACCTCCTATAAAGAAAGTCTCGGCATTGGAAACAGTGCAGGTTACGTTGTAGATGATTATACTCTGTCCAACGAAACAAAAACTAGGCGTGTCTAATTAAATTTCCGATTTCAATTGTTAGACATTGTTGCTAAGTAAAATTAACAATCGCTAACAATTGAAATTGCAAATTTAGCTGGACACGCCCAGTTTTTCTTTCGTTGGACAGAGTATAGATGACTTTTTAGTGCCAGGGCCTGTCTTTTTCGTTGGTACGTAAAGATTCTATTTTGCAGGCTTTTTCACTTTTTCACTTGTTTTGTCCAATTCTTGTATATTAACAATGCATTGATTCAGTGCATATCCGTTACGCTTGTTATGTATACACTGAAGAGCCAAAATATTATGACCACCTCCTCAATAACGCGTTGCGCTACCTTTGGCCTGCAAAACAGCTGCAACTCGCCTTGGCATGGATGCCACAAGTTCTTAGTAGATAACTGGAGACAGGTTGTACCAAATGTCTAAGCAGCGGTCACGCAAAGTCGAGATATTCGGACATGGTGATGTTTGAATTCTGAGCTGCCACTCCATGACATCCCAAATGTGCTCTGTCGGATTAAGATCCGGCAAGTTAGTTGGCCAGGACATTAATTGGAATTCAGCCTTATGCTCCTCGAACCATTCCAACACAATTCGAGCCTTGTGACATGGGCCGTTGTCCTGCTGGATTCCATTTCCAGTTGGGAAGACAGACGCCATGTAAGGGTGCAACCGGTCCGCAATGATGTTCAGATAGACCACAGCTTTCATGGTCCGTTCTACCACAACTACGGGTTCCAGAGCCGCCCATGAGAACGTCCCCCAAGAACAACGGGTTGGCCTGCGGTACAGGGGGGGGGGGGAGCAACTGTTCACCTGGAAGTCGAAGTACCCTGACACGACCATCGACGTGATGAATAAGAAATCGTGATTCATCCGACCAGACAACTCTCTTCCACTTATCCATGGTCCAGTCTCGATGTTCCCGGGCCCACTGTAGGGATAGTTGACAATGACGCTTGGTCAACAGGGGCACACGAGTGGGACGTCTGCTGCGCAGTCCCATATCCAACAGTGTCCGCTGAATTCTGTGTTCCGAAACATTTGCACTTGGACCTATATTGTATTGGGCTGTCAGCTGAACCATTGTCAGGCGCCGATCTTCTGACTGTTAGCAAGCGGGACAGTCTCCGACGTCCTCTTTCTTTGATGACACGTGGGCGTCCAACACCTTGGCGTCTACTGCTGGTTTCACCGTCATTTATCCACTTTTCATAAATACTAACAATGGCAGATCGTGAACAACCTACCCGTCGTGCAGTTTCGGAGATACTCGTTCTGAGTCTTCGGCCATTACAATCTGCCCTCTTAACAGATTCGCTTAGATCAGCAGCTTTTCCCGTCACTCGCAAATTAAGTGCAAGACTGATTCCTTACCTTCTCCAGCAGCAGTTAAATACCATTTCCACTTAATTATGTGGCCTTCACGTGATCCAGACAAGTTCATTCACCAATGTGGGGATGGTCATAATGTTTTGGCTCTTCAGTGTATACTGGTGGATTAATAATTAAGTTTGCAATTATTTAGAATTTTTGTTGTTGATGTTTCCGTATAAATTTATTATTGGCATTTTTTGGAAGTCATTCATTCTTCAGTTATAGCACTTACTTATATAGGAGTTGATTTATTAACAGACTTCTTATTATGAAATACCAATACCTAGAAACCAGAACGATTTCCAAAAAGATAAAACTAATATCTCGACAATGAAAACAATAGAAATAATTCGCGCGAATAAACATAGATGATAATTTTTAATGTCTATTGTTTTTATTGTTGAGATATTTGTTTTATCTTTCTGGAAAACATCTTCATATTATTAGACATAGGCTATTTTTGAAGGGATTTGGAGATAGCATATTTAGACTTTATTGAGGGGAAAGTAATAAATATTGATGGTTTGAATACAGTCAGATGTTCTACAGGGTGATCCAACAGTTAGTTTACCCAAGATACATATATGCCAATGTCAAATTTGCAGTGGATATTCTTTATTCAGTCGGGAGGCCGTGATCTAGGGGGCTTTCGCAGATCAAGCCAGGTCTGTGAAGTTAACCATCACGTAGCACGTTTAATCACTGGCATGCGATCTTTATCCCCCCCCCCCCCCCCCCGTGCTTCGTTAAAATCAGCAGTCGTTAAAATGTTAAAACCATTTTACAGCAGTCGTTAAAATCACCGCATTCACTTATCCCAAGAAATCTCCTGATGGTCAAAGTCAGGAGGGCGAACCAGTCTACGGGCTGAAAACACCAAATAATATTCTTTAATCAATGCGACACAGACTGAGCCTACAGTAAATGTTCAAAATGGCCCCAGTCTCCTGCCTGCACAAACGAACGCGACGGCACATATTCTTGGAAATGCGTTGCAGCAAGTCCTCCGGATTGGCGCGGATTTCCGAGCGAATGTCCTCTATAGTCATGTTAATCATAAATATACATTTTATGTTTTTGTCCTCCGTTTTACTCATGTTATTTTGCAATACTTTTTGCTCATTATTAGCTGTGATATTTCGATAGGTTTTAAGTTTTTATAGTCTAAGGGAGTAATTATTCGTTGTGTGAATCGTCCTAAAGATTGGTCGTACTTTTCATGTGTACAGGACGCAAATGACCTTGGAAGTTGACGCGCCCATAAAACCCAACTAACCAACGGAGCTTTCAGTTCGTCTAGAGTGTGTTGATTGTTGGCATATCCCCACCTTTTAAATAGCCTCACTGGAAATAATCCGGAGAAGTTAGGTCCGGTCAACGAGGTGGCCAATTTCCTTCTAAATTACTCTAGCCTCAAAAAACAGATTACACTCGATCCATTAAGATTCAGGTTGTGTGAGCTGTACTGCGTCACTGATAATAACCTTGTCTGCATTCAATATCATCTAACTGCTCTACAATTCTTCGAATGTGTTGCAATAATGTTCCACATTAACTGTGGTGCAATGCTTTTCCAAGAATAGGTGCCGTCGCGTTCGTTTTTGCAAGCAGGAGAATGGGGGCCACTTTGAACATTTACCCTAGGATGTTTTCTATTGATTAAAGATATCCACTGCATATTTGACGTGGGTATCTTTAATGGTTTTCATTTTATATGTATTTATCTTTGGGTGAACTGACTTTTGGACCACCCTGTATTTATCATCAAATAGAGTGTTAATTCACAAAATGAGGTCTTCCATTTATTTTTGTTCATCGCTATTTACGCAGATGGGCTAATCAAATTCGAAATTGGATTGTCGTCGTATTAATGGGTTGAAATACCCAGCAATTAATCGATATGTTCTCTAAGTGCGCGCGTCAAGAGTGGAAAACTGAACGCGTCGGATTAATGAGTCGAAATAGGAACTAAAGATCCAATTGCCTAAAAAATTTCGCAAAACGAATTTATCGGTTCGTCGAGTATCGATGTAATGAGGTTTGAATGTCGGTATTTAACAAAATTAGTACAGGAAACCTTCAAATTTAAAAACCATGCGGAGAATGAAGATTTTTAAAAAAATGTAATTTAAAATTACACTTAATTTTTCGTGAGGATATGCTAACATTTCATAATTTCAGAATTCTATATATAGATCCCAGGCAAATGAAATCTGATTTTAATTTGTATTTGAAAAATACAATTTTAAATTGCTGCCTACAATTAAACGCTAAGTGTCGTGATCATTCCTGTATGTAATCGATATCTTGTGTTTAATACTATCGCATATATCGATATTTCTTTGTAAATATTCCGCGCAGTTTTATTTCTTGAAGGTTATATATATTATTTCGCTTCTCATGATCGGTTTCCCTGAAAAACGGTTGTCTGTTGCAAGCGAAACGCTCTGCCAGACCTGCACGCATGCGTCGTATGCCTTTCACCCCCCCCCCCCCCAAATACGCCGCCTTACGGGCGTGCGACAAGGGAGAGGGGAGGAAGCGAAGGGAAGACGAGAGTAAAACGGTTTCCATGGCAACGGGATGGCTCCGGGCAGGATGCAATGCGATCAGAGCCAAAGCGAACCAAGATGGGAGCTCAATTTCCTGAAGTCGACCAAGCGCTGAGATCCGCTCGCGCACCGACGTCACTCCCCTCGTCTCGAAGCAATCACGAGAGCAAGACGAGAAATTCGCCCACTCGCCTTTGATTCTATTATTCACCGAAGCGAGGCGCTGCAAACGCATTATTGTCCACGCAAACGTAATGCTTCATATGACGGGATTTTCGTCGTTAGATATTGTGAAAAGGAAAAAGGGTGGGGATAAGGGGTGGGGGATATGATGTAGGGGGGGCGCTATTGAATGGAAGAAGAAGAAATAGAAGGAAGAGAGAGAGAAGGCAGAAAGGGAATCTATCTACAGTGGATAAATCCTAAAGAGCGCTCACTCGCTACTTCGATTTTTCCCTTCATCGCTTTTACAAGGGTCCTTGTCGCTCCCTCCCCGTACTCTTCTCTTTTGCTCTTTGATGCTTTTGTACGGAACAAATTCATCGCAGGAACTGTGATGAGAAATGTAGCAATACATTCACACCTAATCAATGCCGTCCTATTGTATAGTCGGATGAAACGGTCTCAACTGGAGAGTATGTGACAATAATACTTGGAAAAGGAAGGAGAGACAGAAATGTAGAAATTGAGTTGATTTGAAAGGGAGTAGGGGAAAGAGAACAATAACAACACAGGAGTATTTCATGGAATAATTTTTATATATTAACATATAACTCGTGCATCTATTGAATTAATAAACTATTTTGCAGGACTTCTTATGCAACAAATTTCTGTCGTTTCTTTTCATTCTATGGGGTAGTCATAGAATAAAATAGCACTGTATGCGCGGTTACCACTTGTGTAATTTCGGTATGCTTACTATTATATGAAACAAAACACTAGCAGGATATCTCTACACGGATATGCATATGCAAAATATCAAATTGATATTCACATCCGAACAGCATACATTATTCCATACACCTTGGTAGTTATTTGGTTTTTTTTTTGCATTATTCTCAAGTAAACAGAATTTGGGTGGCTATAAAAGGAGATTCATCTTCTAAGCGATTTTTCGCTTGCACAAACGAAAGATATGAAACAGAATCTCTGTTAATTTGATTGCTTAACACTTCAATTAGTAGCGACTATTTATGGACATATTTAATGAGAAATTGTTTCGAGGTTAAGCTAAATCACGGGTTCAAATGTGAATGAACCATTTCCTTCGATTGCTTTTGCAAACGGCGGCTTTGCAATAAAAACGCTTCTTTATTGTGCAAAATTAACGGCATTTTACAGGTAAACTGTATCCCATTCTTGAAAATCGAATTAAAACATAGAATACGCAATATTTAGAAAGTTATGGATTAGGAATCGCATTTCAGTAAACCTACTGTATAATCATAAAGGTTATGTCTAAATATTTATTCCTGCTTTTAAATTTAAATTAGAGTAAATTATGTTAGTATGCGCTTTGTTGTTCTAGCATGGCAAGTTCTGAAATACAGGGTTAATATAAAAAATAGACACTTTCAAAATTTAATACAATTAAATGCTTTAGGTGGTTTTATACGAAAATCTGTAAGCTTGTAGTATTAGCAAATTATAAAAGTTCTATGT
>JAHWFO010024946.1:522365-563986 GCA_023313115.1 Rhysida immarginata | reverse complement strand
CTATGTGTCTCTTGTCACACACCACATATCAATAATTGTTGGAGTGTCTTCCTGTCGACATTTGCAACGGATGTTGTCATGCGTTGTTTCGACTCGTTTGTCTTTTTAGGAAGACCCAAAACTTTGATTTCGCTCCACAAACAGAAAGTCGCAGAACGTTGCCTCCGGAACATATGCGTGCCATGCAGACATACAAGCAGCGCTACAACGTCCCGATAAAATTACAGTCGTACAAATGGTCATCTGCACTCTATGAAAGGTCAGATAATTGAAAGATGTGAAAGAAGTTTTTCCATTAAGTATTTAATAATTACGGATGCACATTTCGAATGACAAAGTCGCCCTCATTTGCATAATACCAGTAATACGAAAATAATACTAATGTAACATAATAAAAACGTTTCTTTCACTTCTTGTTATCTTAACTGAATACTAGTTCACATATTGTAGTGTTTCTTAATATTTTTTTGCTCCATTTCTCCTTCACCACATTTCTGTTAATATCACAAAATAAATTCAAAACAACATACATTTTTTCCAACTTATACGTAATATACAGGAGATCACACTTTGTAAACAGGGTCCCCTCTTGTTAAGAACCTCAGATATACCGGGTGTCAGTGATATTACTGTTTGGTTTTATATAATTTTATGTCTATTTCTTTCTTAATATCTGGGAACAAGCAAACAAAAAAGTTATGCAAAGATCAAAAAATATCATTAGTATTATAGTAGATAAGGCTTAAACAAACCGATCTCGTTCTGCATCATTATTATGAGGGTTGCCCAAATGAAAAGTGAACGCATCCCGTAGCGTCATAATTACAGCAGCGACAACAGCGCTCTAGTCAAGGGGTGTGCTAGTACATTACAGACGTCTACCGTATAAATTGCAACTTCACCTGCTTGTATGTATGCAATGAACTTTAGAAGAAGGAGGGGTAAAAATGGATGCGTCCAGGACGGAACAGCGAGGAGTTGTGCTTTTTTTTAGTGGTGAGCAGAATGTCAACATTTATCGTCGAATGAACATAGTGTATCGTCGAATGGTTGCAGGACGAACAGATGTGAATAATTGGTATAAAAGTTACTGTGACGGTCGAACATCAACAAAAGATCTGCCCAGATCAGGTTAAGCACAAATCGCGATAGACGCCGGATCCATAGCCGCTGTTGATGAAATGATTTGAGCGAATCGAAGGGTAACGACGCATGAAATGTCGATTTAACCTGTGCCTTGGTAAAGGTTTCATTCAAACAATCATCCACCAATAACTGCACTGCACAAAGGCTAATCACAAGGCTAACTGTGCGCGCAGTGGGTAGCAAAACGCTTTATCCCTAATCACAAGGCTAAACAATGGGCCTCAGTTTGCAACATTTGCTCTGCTTTAACGAGGATTCCACATTTCTCAAACGAATGGTTGCAGGTGACGATTCGTGGTGTCGTCATTACATACGGGAATCGAAGAAAACAAGCATGCAATCATCTCCTCCACCAAAAAAAATCAAAGGTGATGTTAACCTTTTTCTTCGACCATCATGGATCCTGCTGATTGATTTCCTGCCAAAGAAATGCACCACCAATTCTGCACAATACTACAGTACTCTCACGAAACTTCGACAATCAATCAAAAACAAATGTCCAGGTCTTCTCTCACAACAGGTTATCCTTCTGCACGACAATGCGCGCGCCCCCATGTCTCCCGTGAAAACACCATGATGTTACAGAAGTTTCGTTGGGAAGTTGGAGCATCCTGTTTACAGCCCAGACTTGTCACCACGTGATTACATCTTTGGGCTGCTCAAGAAGACATTGGAAGGGAAACGTTTCAATTCGTATGAAAATGTGAAAGATGCAGTCAAAGACTTTTTCAAAAATCAACCACAATCCTTCTACACCAAGGGAATTGACTTGCCTTGTAAATAATGGGACCAATGCCTCAACAACGAAAAGTAGATTACTTCACTTCAAATAAAATTATTACATATCCAGACCGTGTACACTCTGCGTTCTCTCCCGTCAGACACGTTACAGCCTATATGCTATACAGCAAAGTTCCTTATTTCTTTGCGTATTTCTGTTTGTTATGCTCTATTGGCTGTTTCTCAAAGTGCATGCTCTATTGGCTGTTTCCCATATCCATTTCTTTAGTTACGTTTTTTTTTATCAGAGGTAGCCTTGTCATATACGGAGAACTGCTAGACCCTCATTTTCAGCTTCTTAACGAAAACCAGTATCAAAAACGTAGGTACTTAGCATTTTACAGATTTTAAGGATTATAAAATGGTTATTCGGTTGATCCCTGTATTTTAAGTGCGACTGTCTCACTGCGTCTCCTCACAACCTAATCTGCACTAACCTCATTCACTTAGTTACGTTTGATATACTTAAATTTGATTTCTAAGTTATATAATTTGTTTTAGAATAAGCAAACATCTAATTGATTTGTTCTCATTCCTGAGCGAAACTTGAGAAATCTATCCTGAGAATAAAAACCGCTAAATGGTAAAAGCAAATACGACAGCAAAGAATCCTGGCGATCATTTCATGAACTAATTGCTACACTAAAGTTATTTCTGAGCATAAATACGGGAATGTCAGAATGGTACAAAACATTCTATTAACTCATTAAAATTGCAGATCAAAGTTTTTTTGCGAAAATCTGCGCATTAAAAATCTCAACTATATAAGCTTAATCAAGTAGATAATTCCGTGAACGTATTGTCGTATGTCTGGCTCGCAATACCCATTGGGTTTGAAATCCTTATTCTAATGAAAGACTTTTAGGGCTTAACAAAAAGCAGAATGAAATAAAATCCATTTTAAAATCGTAACTTTGTGCCGTCAAACGCAATTCAGAAAACGATAGACGAATCAAAAAGGAAAAATGAAAAAAGGGATAAAATCTCATTTACTTATTTCTTAGAGTGTATACAGAATTCTGTTGATAATGTTTCTTTCCATCGGAAGGAAAAGAACCCAAAAGGGAAGAATATCAACTTTCTATTTACCATTCATCGTCGTTATAGCGACAGCATCCGGTTGGCATGACAACCACGGAAGCAATTTTAAGAGACTGACAAAGAAGCAACACATAGCGATATCTTCTTGGAACAAATAAGGATCCATTCAAGAATTTTTGGATTTTGAAGAACTTTTATGCTTTTGTGCTGAGATTGTTTTAACGATTGCATATAGGAAGAATTTAAAAATATTTTTGGCTACTACCAATATTAGCATTTCTAATATAGATAACTCAAATTTAATGTGTACTGAAAAATAAAATGAAAAAATTATCAAACTATCGAATTTCGTTTCCTTTATTCATTCTGTGGTCATGAATGCAGGAAATAGGAGACAGCATACATGCACAATTAAAGTTTGTTTTCTTAAGTTATGATTAACGGCATGTAAAATACTGGCTAGAAATCTAATTACGTATTATTTCCAAACAAGCAAAAATCAGTCGGCGGTAGCACTTTTTGTCAATTTTCAATCACGTCGATATCTTGGTGCTTATTTTATTAAGAAAATGTCTAAAATAATATCGAATTCATTTAAAAAAAAAAATTGATGACTCCCATTCCTATCCGAATCACATGGCAACGGAGTTGATTAGGAAATCGTTGTAGTCATTCCACGAATTAAGTTAAGAAGGACGAAGGGGTAGAAACAGCTCTTTGTCTCGAAAACATTTCTTCGAATTCGAGTTGATTGTCAAATTAAAATTTTGCTTTCGTCTGTCAAACCATCCAATCGCGAACAACTATCGATTTTCAACAGATTCTGAAAAACAACCCGCTTCTCCACTTCACTCCCCTATACCCCACCCCACTATCACCGCCCCAGCTGCAGCCGTCTTTCGTATCAAAACCTCCTATTGGCTGAAATATCGATGTTCTGCCCACCGCCACCGCTAGCAGTTACTTGCAGATGCTTTGATAACGATAGAATAGAACCCTTATAGAATGATTAAATGAACTACAATTGACAAATACTTATAAGGATGTTTTTCTTAGAAATTTCTTAATCTCTTTCGAATTTAGAAAATTGGCTTTAGATATTTAGATTCTTCTTATTAATAAACAAAATACAATACTCACTGAATGAACACGTGGTATAGACACGAGATTTTTATTATGGATATTTTTTGCACAAGGTATTTTTTTGATATTTTTTATAGAAATTCTAGATAACTTCCTATATCATAAATATTATATAGAATTTCTGAAATTTCTGAAATTACGAAAATATTATATAGATGGCAATAATGAAAAAAAAATTATATTAAATAAAAAATTTACGAATGATTATTCGATAAATGAAATAATATTAAAATAATATTTTATTTAAATAATAAAATTTTAGCATACAATATAAATGTATGAAAAATATTTTCGTTATACTTTGGAGATAACTTCGTTATTCATTGTGTGTTTTTGTGTATGTGTGTATTAGTGTTGTAACGCCTCAACATTCAGAAATACCCTAATACCATTTGAGAGTCCTCGTTTACTGGCTTATAAGAGATCAGTTCAACTGAAATCTTAGCTCCGGATGCTTAGAACAGTTCTAAACTCTGTTTAAGCTCTGCAACATACAACACCGAGCTTATACACTACCCTCTCAAAAGTCATGGGACAACCCTCATTTGAATGAAAATGAGACATTCCTTTGCAATTTCACTGTTGGCATTCTTCCCAGCACTACATAACAAAGAGTATGCTATTATGAGATGATGCTTCCGTGAATGCTGTAAGAATGTCTCAAAGAAAAGAGCTTGCACCAGCAACGCAGCGAACCTCACATCAGCACCAGCAACGAAGGGAGGAGATAGCGATGGCGCAAAGAGCGACGACATTGGACCCTGGATCAATGGCGAATGGTTGAATTGAGTGATGAGTCCCGCTACCGCGATACACCATCTAGCAATCGGATAGACGGGTTGGGGTATGGCGAACGACCGACGAATGTTATCTGGCAAGCTGTGTTGTGCCCACCCGGTGAAGTTCGGCGAGGATCGGTGATGGTGTGTGGCTTTTCATCGTATGGGTTGGGTGCAATCGTGTCTGTAGACAGACATCTAAACGCAGAGCGTTACCAAGACATTCTGGACAACGCAGCACTCCCATCTCTCTGGCAGCACTTTGGCAATGGCCCTTTTCTGTTTCAGCACGATAACGCACCATGCCATAAAGCAAGGGCTGTAGGCACATGGTTTGATGAAAAGGGGGTTCGCGAACTTGACTGGCCTGCCCAGAGCCCCGATCTGAGCCCCATCGAACATCTGTGGGACATGTTGGAACGTCGATTGCGCGCTTGTGCGGAACGCCCGAAATCCGTGACCGAACTGTCCAAGACACTTATGGCAGAATAGGGAATATTACCTGTCGAAACGTATCAAAAACTTGTGGACAGTATGCCCCAGAGAGTAGAAGTTGTGATAGCAGCAAAACGTGGACCAACAAGATACTAAATATGTATATTTTTGAGTGTTTCTAATTAAGTGACGGTGTCCCATGACTTTTGATAGGGTAGTGTATGTTGTATAAGAATGTTCAGATTTGTCTTTTATTACGTCTAAACACTTGGATTAAAAAGGAATAACGGTGGGCCTTCGGGTCCAATTAAAATATTGTCCTTTATTTATATAACAATATTTTTTCAAACCCTTCCGCACAAGTTACTGCAGCATTCCAATAACATAGTCATGAGTGAATAACACATGTTAACGATTAACAGCAAACAAATCAGTATTTTTCAGCAATATAATAAAGGAAGTTAAAGGGCGCGCCTACTGCAAACTATACGCTATGCTTTTTCATTGACCCATAATTATTTCATTAGAAGGAAAACTCATATCTTTGAAAAAAGATAAATATTTTTAGCATACTTTTTCTCAATATTTAAACCTTAGGCCCCTCGTGAGCCGCAGAAATTCCCCATTACATTAATTTATTTTGTCACAAAGTATCTTTAATTTTCTAGTTATACTGATTCATATCATTTGCATCTTGGATCTTGTTTAACTAAGTTCTGCATTAATTTTCCTTCCACGATTAAGCATCTATTTGACTAAATTTTTCGGTTCACTGAGTTCTTTGGGTTCCATTACGTGGTCCTTTAAGCTACACTATTCTATTGTATAGAGGGCTATTATCGTTCTCAACCTTTTATGATAGTATTAGCTGATACAAATTTCTTTTCTCACGGATGCTTTCAAGGATGTTTTCACGGGAGAAAGGGAGAAAATGGCATGGGAAAGGGTGGGATCAAAAAGGGATTATGTTAGAAGGGCTGTTACCTGCTAACCTACGATTTTACCACTCGACAATCTTCGTACGCTGCGTCCACCCAAAACCGTATTTGCGCTCCTGTGTCAACAGCTATAATAAACTGGAGATTAAAGTTCCAAAACTGCGGCTACCATCATTCGCGGGTTACCAACTGGGTTGATTATGTTCCTCATCCAAGAACGGTTTCGCTCTCATGGATTTTGGTAAACGCTACTTTCGGTTTCTGTGCAGAATCACCTTAACTCCAAAAGCTAGTATATGTAATGAATTGTAACATAGAATAATTCATCATCGTTTTTCTTTTTCGATCATTTTCTATCCTTATTTTTGAAAAAATCCAAATAAAAAAATTACAAATGAAAAGACGGTAATGAACATTATATTTTTCACTCAGCTCGTATTTCGAACGTTGGCTACAGCTACATTCAACCAGACATGATATCTGCTTCGCTAGCCGAAATAATTCATTCCGAGTCCATTTTTAAAAATTACTTCATATATTTCATTAATATATAAAAGTTTAGTTTAACTCTTTGTGTTTTTAGATCGTTGTCAATTGACCTTTATCCCCTGTATTGTGATTGGTTGCCACTAAACGTCACTGACTTTTTTACAAAATGCAAATGGCGGATACTGGACGTGTTAACGGCATTTGTTGACTGTATCGTAAGTGAAAGTTTTAATTGTTGTTGTTCAAAATTTTTATTGCTATGATTAAATATTGTTGTATTCCCAATTGTCAGAGTGAAGAGAAGAAATAAACATCATTAGAAAATAGTTTTATAGGTAATTTGGAAATGACTATGAAATTAAAATTATGAAAGGTTATCAGTAAACATTTAAATCATTATATTTTGCAAATTTCAGGTTAATAATGTATGTTAAATTAATAAAGATAATAATAAAAATCTTTAAAGTAGTAAAAACCTATGGAAAATGTAAAAAAATGAATTTTACTCTAATCACAATGCTTACAACACGACCAAAGGACGCCATTTTTTATGTGTTCACGTGGGTAGTCAAGGCTACGGAGGCTAAGAAAATGTGTGACAACGAGAATTTATGATAAAGGTCAATTGCCACAATTTTATTCCGAAAAAGCATAAGTTTCGGTAAATAAGAATGACTCCGAACGACTGTTGAACAGACGTTTTTCCCTCGCCACGTCGCACAGTGGTCAAAAATCCCGAAAAGCTGGCCAAAATTCAAAAAATCAATTTCGAATTTTCTAAAATATTATTAGTGTTGCGGAAAGAGAATTAAATTACTCATCGAATGTTACCAATCTGAAATTTATATTTTTTATACTTCAATTTCCAATTCAGTACAAAGTTGACCTTCGTACGAAATAATTCAAAGTAACGGAGATTTTACTAGTCTGGTTTTGTGGGTATATTTTAAAAACGAAGTTCGCAAATCAAATTTTGCACAGTGGATTCTATTCCTGGAAGTATGTGCAATAGAAAAATTTCGAAAGTATGTGCAATAGTTTTTTTAAAGTTAAATTTAAGTCTTTAAAAATTTATATATTTCGCAAGAATTAAATTTTCAAGTAACCAAATAGTTATGCATTCCAGGTTATTCCAAATTCTAATTAACACCATATCTTAGATTACACTTTTCTCTTTCGAATCGTTAAAACATTTGCTGCCTTTATCTGCCTTTATCGCTAGATTTTTGTAGCGCTCCGCGCTATTTATTTCAGCACCTAACGCTTGTGAAGCATATAAACAGATCGAATTTTGTATACAGTTTGATATTCTGTCCGAAAATCTCTTACTTTGAATAGGGTCATATTAATATTATTCGTAACATGCACAGTTGTGAATGTTACATATATTTTACAATAAACAGCTGTGTTTATTTGTATGTTTGTCTGTTTGTGTGTCCTTAATAATCTCCTAAACGGTAAAAGTATTTACTATCAAATTGTGTATATGTTTTTCTGGTATCCAAACTTAAAGTTTAGAATGGGTTTTGTTTAGAACATTGAACAATTCTCGTTAAAGATATGAATTTTGACGTTAAAAGAAATATGTCCATGTTTGGAAATACTTAGTTGTTCTCAAGCATCCTCGGTGAGATCCTCGGTGAGTGCGTCTCGTGACGCTCGTTTCATGTGTGTTTATAATAAATAATTAACGATTCTGAACCGGACTGTATGTCGGCTCACACATCAACAGAGAAAAAGCGGATCGTAAACATAAAGTTTTTAACCATAAACAAAGGGTCTACTCAAGGGAAAGAAGGCACTCTTTCGATGTCCTTCGCTTGAGCAACGATACAAGCAAGACTCGCTGTTAAACTTCGCTTCGTTTGGACATTTTTTGGCATTCAAGTTTGCTATTTTGGTTCTGTTATGCTGTTTTGTTATCTCAGATTCGTAATCAGCTACCTCTAAAACCTCTATATACCAACTTTCGTGTAAACGAAATAATTTTTTAAATTTTTGGCCAGCTTTTCGGGATTTTGGACCACTGTGCGTCGTCTCCAAGACGATGTCGGAATTCTTTCTTTTCCACATTCTTCCGCACAAATTTTTCCTTTGTTATTGCGAAACTATTTTTAACATCTTTTTCACCGTCTAATTTTTTGCGGTATCTGCTTTTAAATCCCTTTAAAAAGTAAGTGAATAAAAGTCATATTGAAATAAACATTTGTTTTCTTGATAAAATATATTGACAGAATTAAAAAATTTCAAGATTTCATTATAAAATAATGTTATGGAATAAAATAATCATACCTTCAATATAATAAGCCGTTTCAGTAAATAAATGAGAAAATAAATGAAAAATAATTTAATTTAGCATTACTAAATAAAAATATCTGAAAGAATGCAATTTACAGCTGTCAATTTAGTAAAAATTATTATAGCAAGTTTACTAATAGTACAGGCATAATCATAGAAGGGTATGATTATGGTACAGGTATAGCAAAGCATTTGCTGCCCACTTTGACTATGAGCGAGAGCTTCTCTGCATACCACTTTCCCACCAGGCTGTGGCGGCGCTAGGATCTACAGAATTTTAACTAAATCAAGTAGAGCTTTCCTTCTTTTCCTTTTACGTTCTTTGTCTCAGCTATGAAAAGCGTTCAATTAGGCCTTCCGTTTCGATGATCAAGATCGACATCGATGCATTGAGTGAAAGATTCACTATAGTTGTCGAGTCACTGTAAACTATTGCGAGACTTAAATCGAAAATCCAGTCGAAAGGGAAAAGGAAAACTTTCAAAAAGATGATTTTTTTTAGGCAATCCTCGGGTTCGTTCAATGCTTCAGACAATTCCGGGAAAACGTTCCATACATTCAAAATCTTGTTTATTGAGGTGTTGGAGCACTCCTCATCCAGTTCTTACATGACTTCCAGTGACGTTCACCCTTTCACCGAATAGCTATGTGAACAGAAGTTTTCTCTGCATGAAGAGGTCCTTCAAGCGTCCAAGAATGGCTATGCACGAGACGAAAAAATTTTTCCAGGACGGAATTTAAAAATTTGTTAAGAGGTGGGAACATGGTTTCATCTATTTCAAAAACGACCAATCACACAATTCAAAAATTATATCGCCATTGCCCCCAAACTATCCTTTCCTACCCATTATATTTATTAAAAACTGAGGGTTGCAGAGCACTGAGACTGTGGAGGATGAAAAGCATAGCTTAAATGATTACATCAGTAAAAGTGAAGTCCTTGCTAAAAAAAGTTAACCAGGAAAAACACTTGAAGACAACAAACCTGAAAGCTGAATACACAAAGAAAGCGATCGAAAATTGGGTGGAAAACTGGAAAAGCAAGCCAATGTATAGTATATAGGCTACTTAAAGGAGGGAAAAGTTGATCATAAATTTACGTGGAGCTGGATAAGATCAGAAGTGTTGAAGAAAGAAATTGATGGATATATGAGGGGGAGGCCTTTGGCCTGGTGGGCCTTCACTGAACACACCAATTCTGGAAGTTAAGCAACATCAGGCACGGCTAGTCACTGGATGCGCGACCATCCGTGACACACGTTCATCACCCCCTCCTGCTGCTACGACCATCATACAGCACTCGCAATCCATGTTCATCCAGGGACCCAACTCGTCGGCCTCTGGCCATACAGGCCCTGGATGGATGCAATGGATTCCATCAAATAAATAAAAAAATAAAAAAAATATTCTGGAAGCTCAAGAACTAGCGTTATTAGTGTCCTAATAATGATCAGTATCCTAATAGTGATCACTATCCTAACGCATGGCCCACAATAGGTTTAACAACTGTTGTTGAGAAAAAGAAAATCAGGTTCATTGATAACACCAGACCAGGTGATGCACGGATTGAAGTCGGGCTGTGGGAGAAGATCACGAACTATCGGGACTTGAAGATCATGTAGAATCGAACGATTGTGGAAAATGTTAGCCCCTTCGGGCAATACCGAAGGGGCTATCTTGTTACCTAGAAATTTTGAACTTCAAGGATTTAAACATGCTAATCTTGTAAAAATCCCTACTCATAACTGCTCTTATCATGAGGCACTAGCTTAATAATTCTTAGGTCCTTAGTTGGGATTTGAACTTATTAAGCCTTTTACCAGTTTTATTAAGGATTTGCTGCAATAATAATAATTTATTGTTAATAAACTCTTAATAATAATAATAATAATACATGTATTACTTCCCTAATAGGTAGTTTATTGTTAATAAACGCATGAAGTTTACTTATTAAAGAGGATTACATAAAGCTGTTCAATGTTAAAAGCCTACGCTAGTAGTAGATACTCCCACAATAATGGTCCCGCGAACATACAATTTTTCCATTCCCTGCATTTTAGCCTGTCGGGCTTGATCCTCCCTTTTGACCACCTCTGAGATTTGGCATCAAGACTTCGTCCAAGTTTGTTTATTCCAAAACGACAGCAACTAATAATAATAATAATAATAATAATAATAATAATAATAATAATAATCCAAGAAATGTCTATATTTTCTTTTACTGGACCATAACTAAAAACTAACTTCTTGATTTTCGTCTGCATTAAACGCGCATATGAAACTGGTGTTGGTTTTCATCTGTACCCCAACACCAGTTTTAGATTAAGCTGGATTGATTGATAATTTCTCATCTATCACTCATCCTTTCAAGGGCGTTGTCATGGTGATGGCTGAATGCAATCATCCCATTTCCTTCTTTGCTGATTTTTCCCTGCTCATGTCTGTCTTTTTCTCAATTACAGTTTTTCTCGAACCATAAATCCCAGCGACAATGGTAGACCGGATAGCAAAAGAATCGTAGCTCGAATAACATTTGGTTCATTGGATGAGAAATAAAATAACTCTTTAATACTTTTAATGCTTATCTTTCGTTTTGTAAAAAGTCATAGGATGAAAATAAAAATAAATTGTAAATTGTTACTACCATTTCGTTATTATAAATTTTAATAGTAACCGACAGCGATAACCTCTCTTTGCTCTGTTCAATTGGCTACAGAGGATTTACGAAGAGTAATAATCATTTCTTAAAATTATCAGATGTCAAGTAAATTTCTGAACTTATATGTAATTGTATTTATGTATAAAATAGACTTTGGATAACATTTCCAAAAAGACCAAACTAAAATATTATTATCATTAATAATTTAACATCTGAGGTATGGAGTATGATAAAAACCTCATGGGCCCATCTTGAGATATACTTTAATGAATATTACACCTTAAGAAAGATATCCAGGCCTGTGGACTAGATAATTGCTCTAACCAAATCCAAAAGACATGTAAATAGCGTAATGCTTTCATGTTTTTAGTCGCGCAATTGGTTAGCGCGTCAGTGTCATGAACTCAAAGGAATTAAAAATAAAAAACAACTAGAATTAAAAATATATCTTTTATTTATTAGTGCGATTTAAGATAATATATAAACTAGAACCGACGTAATGTTTTAGATTTTGAGTTTCTGTGATGTGAATCTTTCTTTCTCTAAAGTCTGAAGTGGTACACGAGCGAAGCCGACACGATCTATACAAAGCCATGGCACTACGTCACTTGGCATTGCTGAAATACCATCGGTTTTCGTGACGTATTTTAAATATGAATTTTGTATATTAGATAACTAAGTAAATACAGTAGAATAAAATGCATTAATGCCAAACATGGGTCATTTACTTCTTTAATAAATCATTTTACTTTAAATTTTAAATATCCTTATTTTGTTCTTAAATTTATTTTTGCAAGACGTCACAAAATCCATCTGTTTGCATGATGTCACAAAATCAGTGCCACGGCTTGATTATATCGCGTCGGCTTCGACACGAGACGGAACTGACAACAATTGTTCACTCTGCTTTGTTAACATGCCTTGCCAACAATGTATTACGTATCAGGCCTTCTGTCTAGGAGCTGACAACAATTGTTCACTCCTCGCGTGCCACTGCGGAAGCGAAGCTGACAACAATTGTTCATTCTGCATTGTTTACATGCCTCGGGTAAACAAAGCAGACTTTTTGATTTCAGTTTAGATCATGTTCCAAGCAAGGAAAAACATTCTCCAATGATCCTAATAGTTATATTTATAACTAAGATAATTATAATTCTGTAAATGTATTCTGTGAAATTTTGTAAGATAATTAGCATGTACCTATTTGTAAATTAACACTGATGTATATTTCTAAGGTAAATGGAATGGTGCTCAAATGTAAAAATACACTACACAACACTTTTGCTCTGAGTAAGAATAAAGTAAGCCTAATCTAATGGTCATATCATCAATGCCTTTGTAGTTATACCAATTCCTTTTTGTTATCACTCGACAGAAGTGGATATACCGGTGCATGAATTTGTGTTGCCTTCGCACTTTCAACGTATACGGTTCTGATCCTCAAAACAGAAATTTCACAGGAACATCAGAAATATCAACCCTTTTGCACGTACGTACACGATGATGAAGGATGTCAGGAAACGTTTCAATGTCGATAATACATCGCGATCACAGAAGATATAATTTGCCAACTGTCAATGCGGTAGCAGCAGTGTTTGAAGCCGACTATGGAGAACTGACCACCATTTAAGCGAGATATATGCACGGGGAACAACTTACAACACATGTCGATTTGGAGTCCGAACTGTGATCCAATGACCTACCCGTTGCTGTGTCTTCTGGAGAAGAAGGCTGGAAGATAAAATTCAGGAGCATTGAAGGGACGAAACTCAGCATATTAGCCTTCTATTCCTACAAACTGTACGAAAGGCCAGGACTGTTTAATCCGGTGTTGCAGGTGGGAAAACTCACTCAGCAGTATACAGTATTGTGGACGCGTTTTAAAAGTTGAAGGAGGCCGGCTAAAATCAGAAGACTTTGAGAGTGTAGGCTTACCATTTGTCTTAATGGATTATTCAAAATCAGGCTGTTCAAAACTTTAATTTGAAAGCAAGAAAGGCCTGTGTTCTACCTACGTCATTTACCGGGAGCAAACGTTCATTGCAGCAAAACTACCAGGATCTCTTCATCACATTTACATGCAATCCAAATTGGACTGAAATAACAAAACAGCTGGCTCCGTACGAAACTTCGGTGCATAGACCCGACATCGTCGCGACAGTCTTTGGTTAAGATTGAGGGCATTTATCGACGACCTGACTAAAAACTTGGTGAAAATAACTAAATAATGATTTAAAGAGGATTTTTCCCACGCCAAATCTCAGATGTTTAAATAATTGATGAAAGTAGGAAAGAAAATTCCAGAGCCATTGGCACAATTGGTTGGCGCTTCTGCACGGTGAGTAGAAGGTTCCTGGTTCGAACCCAGGCTGTGGAATTTTCTTTCATATTTTCATCAATTATAAAAACTCGGTGCTGGCGAAGGTGGTGACATGGATGAACCTCTCAGTGAGGTAATGAATTAGTTAAGGCAAACCCCAATATAAAATAGAATGATTCTCAAAGGCAATTATTTGAATGCATCCATTTCTTCCAAGAATACCTATAATCCTGAAAACATAAATTTCACAGGCTGTAAGCCTGCATGGCTTGCCTCTAGTTTATTCTTATTCTCTGATAATGACTGCCGAGACGGCCTTGAAAACGTTTAGATGACAGAATGAGAGACTTTAACTCCAATTTTCTTTTGTTTTTTTCATCATCTATGTTTGTCTTCCACGGAGTTTCGCCAAACTGAATATTTATTTATTTATTTATTTAATTAACATTGCTATAATAATAATAATAATAATAATAATAATAATAATAATATAAAAACAAAAAAATGAATAAGATATGGAATATTTAATCATCAAAGATAATAAATTAAATACAAAAGTTTATTGTATAAAATGATATTATTTATGAATAGCAAGGTGCCCAAAAGGCCTGGAGGCCTCTCTAGGGGCATCTTTCATATATCCCGAGATTAATATACATAAATAGTATAAATTAATAAATATTAAAATAAACACATCAACAGTAATAATAATAATAATAATAATTGTAACAACAACATGGCATAACTCATCAGATAAACCGGGGGGGGGGGGGGAAAAAACCCTTTGTTGCCCCCCAACAGGCCAAAACGGGGTTAAAGAAAAAACCATCATCATTTATATAAAATCAGCGACGGTGGACTTTGTCACAACAAAGAAAAATATAACAATGGGTTATTTCCCGATTATACAATCGGGTGGGGTCGCTTCTTGTATAAAGTGAAAAAAAAAGAACTCAAGGAAAAGAACAGCTGAGTAAAACGAGAAAAAAATATCAAGTAACAACAATGAAAAAGCTGAGTCCGAGAATTAGTTTATGATACAATCTTATATATAAAATGCTAAATCCTCCTGCTCCGTACCCGTTTCCATAGTGACGAGCAACAATACAACCTTCATTGTTTCCAACAAATGAAAAAACACTGATTGTTGAAATCCAAAAATCGCAGCCAACGAAAAAAGACTATTAAGAAATCTTATATTTTTCGTAGGCTACGGTTCAAAAATGTATTGTCGTCATAGATTTACCTATATACATCTATTGACATTTAAAAATAGCACACAAAAATAAATAAATAAATCCAATTAAATCTTAAGTAAGTGATTTAGCTATTCTAAATTTCGAAATTCATTACATGTATACGATTCTTATCTTTTAATTTTAATGAAAAATGATAACATTCAAATAAAATTTTGAAATTGATTAAATTCAGGTCATAAGTAGGTAACATTAGATTTTACATTTTATGATATTCGTTATATAGTAATAATTTTTCAGTTGAATAAATTAATAAAAAAGAAAAATTCATAAATTAGAAAAATAAAAAATCAAATCGAAAAAATCAAACGCAAATAACATTTTCTCAATTTTATTAATATTCATTATATGGTTATAATTAATTTTTTTAGTTTAAAAATATAGTGGTCGTGCCCCCCAAAAACGGTCTGCCAAGGAAATAGAGCAATGAGGGAGGTCAAAAAAAAAAAAAAAAAAAAAAAAAAAGCCCGACGAGCCATTTTCACTAAAGAGCAAAGTTTACATCTAACTGTTGTAAATTTGTTTTTGTGTTGTTAGGTTATAATTGTCAAATTGACAGTAGTGACTTTGTCCCATTGTAACAGGACACGTTGTGTTAGTATCGCTCTCATGTTGACAGTGACTTTTTACTATTAGCAATACTGTCAATTATAGCAGTCCTGTCACAGATGAAATTTTTTAAAAGTAAAACCGAACTTGCAATTTCCAGTATTGCAGTAACCATAGTACGCCGGGCTTTCCAATAAAATCAAAAGCAATAAAATCATTTATTGGATGCTGGGATCGGTGCAGCAAGCTGTCTGATGCGAAGTGTGGTGATCCGTTGTAAAAAACTTAGGAAAAAACCCCCAAACTATCTGTTTTTAAATCTTTGTCCTCATTCCTTTCTTAATAGTACTGAAATGAGATCCTGAGAGGTGGGACAGGTGTTTCTTACTAGACAGTGTTCAGCAGCACAATAAAGCAGTCTTTAGGTACAGAACCGCTACTTCTCCGCATTGAGAGGCTTCAGTTGCATTGGTTTGGCCACAAGTACGGATGCCACAAACGTCTTCCTAGGCAGTTGCTATTTTCCAAGTCGGTGATTGGGTTAAGTCATGTGGCAACGGGGTGGGTGGGGGTAGGGAAAGGCAAAAACATGAACTTGGTCGTAAACCCTATAAGAAATAAAAATCATGTGGTTAGGTCAGGTGATCGTGGAAGTCGCGGAAGAAGAGAAGTATGTCTCATAAGAGACCAAGGGGTCGGCCTAAAAATATGTGGCTAAACTGTTTTGCAGACTATCTATGCAGCATTGTTAGACGGCCGCATTACAATGAATTCGCATCATATGGGCGCTCCGGTAGCTGCCCATATTTTTCATTAATTATGCTTCTTAAAATTTAAAGAATACTTGAAATTGAATAGAAATAATAACTTGATTCTTGGTTTCAAAATAATTATTTAAGAAATCCCATTTCATCTTAGGAACTTATTCTTTTAGCGAGATAACACAATCTCAAAGAGGGGGTGATTACACCCCATAACACTCCCGACGCTGCAAAGATAGGTTGAAAAATTGTGTAGAATCTACACTGTAGATGACATTGATCATCTGGGTTCGAGTCGTTTGGGTATTACCATTGAGGACATGCACCTGATGGTAGAAAATCCCGAGCACTGCCCCGCGACCTTAACGAATAAGCAGGTTTGAAAACTAAGTAAGTAACATTTTTATTTATTATTGGCAGTCCTTTCAATTATCACAGTCCTATCACAGGCAAAATTTTATAATTAAAATCGAATTTACAGATTCGCATGTTGTGGCACCGTCGTATGACGCGCTTTAATACTAGTAATAATAATAAAAAGTAACTACAACAGGGAAACACCCAACCGGATAAACCAGCGAGGAAAGCCCCATGTGCTTCCCAGTAGGCCGAAGTCCAAAACGGGGTTAGTAAGAAAACAAATTACATTGACATAGAAAGAGAAACAAGATATACTCGTATTATCTTGTCTGCGTGGCATGTTCAAAATTATAAAGCTTGAGGTCATAGGTTTAAAGTTAATATTTAAAAATCGTGTTTTAGATACATATTTCTTTATTTATAAAGAGATCTGCAAGTAGAATAATTGCTGAACATGGACGACAGAAAAGACACACAAAAAAAAACCAAGCGAAATAATTTAATTATTAATTAACATCAAAAAGAGCAAGTTGATTGTCTTTAAAATCATCGAGATTACGGTCCAAAAAATTTGTCTTGAAATTAGCAAAGAGTTTCATAACAGGATCTACGTCACTTAATTTCGTCCTCCATTTAAAAGGACATCTGAAGACGTAACCGATTCGCGCCCTTCTCAGATCCTGGAAGTTAAAATCATCAATTATATCTGGTGCGCAGGTCCTATTATGAGAGAGACTAATAAAGGTGTTAAAAAGACATCCGCTAATGATCGTGTTAATGTTAAAGAGATGCCTATTATTCTCAAATAGATCATAAGAGTTAAACCTAACAGCCAAAAAACGATTAAAACTAATAAGCTTGCGCTGAACGAACACCAAAGCTTGTTTATTTCTTCCATTCCATATCCAATTCCCTTAGAGAAACTTAGGAACTACAAGGGCTTTAAACACGATACAAAAACGGAAATATCAGAACAAAACTGAGTATGGCGTTTCAGAATGCCAGTGCGACGGGAAGTGTCGCGATTAAGAGATTCAATATGGTTTAAAAAACAACAATTATCTGCTACCCATACGCCTAAATCCTTTATCTCAGTCTTTCTTGTCAAACGGCCACTTCCATACGATACTCTAACAAAAAGGGGGTCGTTTTCCTATTGAAAGAGACAACGAATGACTTCTGGACGTTGAGAACTAATCCATTGTTTGCGGCCCATTTCGAGACAATAGTGAGGCTATGTTGTAAAATCTCACATGCTCTCCAACAGTCGATTGCATAAAAGATTTTTAAGTCATGAACAGACGGGAGATCAGATGTTAAACAAGAGGACCCCTTGATACGAGAGGCATGACACGAAAGGGTCTATTAACAGCTACTAAGATAAAAACGTCTGCCACTGAGCATCGAGGAGAACCACTGAATAGCTACAGGTGGAAGATCTGCACAACGCAGTTTTTTGAGTAATAGACCAATGTTGACGCTATCAAACGCCTTAGAAAAGTCGAGATAGAGGGAGTCAACTTGTAAACTACGATCCATATTTTGTACGATCCAAATGCAAATAAGAGGCCAAGTTCGTCTGAGTTGATCGCTTGGGGAGAAACCCAAGTTGCGAATGTGACAAATTAGAATCAATATATGTGGCGAGCTGTTCAGCCACTAGAGTTTCGATCAGCTTGGCCGGAAAAGGGATAAGGGTAATTGGCCTATATGTTTGTACATTCTTGCCACCACTTTTCGGAATTGGATGGATGAGGACTTGCTTCCAAGCATCAGGATACTTTCCGTTTTCCAAAGATACATTAAACAGGTACAAGAGAGGGGCAGAAAGTGTCGAGGCACAAATCTTACATATATAGTCGGGTAATTCCGCAATAATACAAGCCTTATGGCCATATCACTAACAACTTTCCTAACTGAAGTCTTCTTTTAGCAATAATAAACTGATATTGTTGACACAAGGAACACTTGACTGCAACAATATAAGCTTATTATTGCTGAAGGAAGACTTCATTCAAGAAAGTTGCTAGTGATATGGCCATTAGACGCACATATTCGCTTCGTTTTATCAATGACAGTTTGTTCTCAAAAAAGTCGAAATGCAAAGTGGGCTTTGTTATTCTTCCAGCAGTCTTCTAATAGCGGAGCATCTGTTTTAATATTTATACACTGAATGAACAATTTATTAGAGACACCTCTTACGGAAAATGAATCAGCCTCCGAGTGACACCCAAACAATGGAACAGGCCGAAGCGGTGTATAAAAGGGATGCACTGGATCACAAGATGCAGTCAGCAGCAGAAGTGGACTGAATTTGGGTAAATCCAAGGATTTGACCGACTTTGAACGAGGCATGATCGTTGGAGCGCGACGGGCGCAGTTGAGCATTTCGCAAACCGCGAACCTCCTCGGGTTTTCCCGTGCAACAGTGTCAAGAGTATTCCGTGAATGGCAGTTATGCCAAAAAACAACCTCCGACAAACAACACCGGACGAAACAGGGCCGTCGATGAACGAGGCCAACGGCGACCGGCACGAATCATCCACAGCAACAGGACTGGAACAACGTAACAAATTGCAGCGCCGTTCAATGATGGAGCATCCCAACCCATTTCGGAGCACACGGTGCGGTGTACCTTGCACCGAGTTGGGTTTAACAACAGGCGGCCACCGTCGCTATCACCGCAAAATAGGAAAGCGCCTCTGATGGGCACACAGGCATCGCCACTGGACACTGGATGAGTGGAAGAAGGTCGCCTGGTCCGACGAATCGTGGTTATTATTTCATCGTGCGGACGACAGACTGCGCATCTAGCGCAGACAGCACGAGGGCATGGACCCATGCTGTCAGCAGATTGGTTTGGTTTGTTTGATATTAACGTCCTTTTTAACTGCCATGGTCATTACAGGACGGCGTTATTGGGGCCGCAAATTTCGCCTCGCAAGGGTTCTTTAACGTGCAGCCGGCAAACGAGTACACGGGACCAACGGCTTTACTTCTCTTCCGAAGGAAGTGCGTGATTTCAGGATTTTCTCCCTGAAAAAATCCTCGTCGTCCTCGGCCGGGGTCGAACCCGCGTCCTCGGGCATCAGAGACGATCACGCAACCCCTGAGCCACCGAGGCCGATCCTGTCAGCAGACAACCGTACAGGCGGGTGGAGGAGGAGTGCTGGTTTGGGGTGTCTTCTCTTGGGACACACGGGATCCTCTGATTTCTGTAGACAAATCCCTGAATGCGACACACTACCTGAACATTGTTGCCGATCAGATGCATCCGTTCATGATGACTGTGTTCCCTGTCACCGTGCTCGAATGGTCTTGGACTGGTTCGAGGAACATGACGCGGACTTCGACCTGCTTCAGTGGCCAGCTCGGTCGCCCGATCTCAACCGGATCGAGCATTTATGGGATGAAAGTGGAGAGAACCATCCGACGCCTTCCCACACTACCGTCCAACCTGCACCAATTACGGGAAGCTGTAATATCAGCCTGGGCTGCTATTGCTCCGCAACGGTTTCAACACCTTGTTGAATCCATGCCAGCACGTATTCAGGCAATTTTTGCTGCTAAAGGAGGCGCAAGACGCTATTAGCGGGGTGTCCCTAATAAATTGGTCGTTCAGTGTACATATCATTGTTCACTGATGACGAAAAGCAACGGGCTACTTCATCCAGTTCATACGGCTCTATGAGACTACCTTTTTCACATTCGAATGCAGCAATTCTTTAGACACATCCCAGAAGTCTTTTGGGCTGATCTTCAGAAGAGCACCCATCGAGTTAAAATAATTTATTCCATCCAATGACTTACTGTCTTTAAATTTCTTTCTGGCCGTCGTGAACATTAAATAATCTTCCTTCTCGTTTGACTGTTTAAATTTCTTGTGCAAGTCCTGATTTAGTTTCCATTCACTTATAGGCTTATCTGTCACTCATCTAGGAAAAGACCTGCACGGCGATGACGTCTTTTTATGACCCTTTAGCTATTGCAGCTCGTATTGACTTAACAATACAGTTCCAAATAACCGTTAAATTTAAGGCAATTTGCCGACCAGGTGGCTAGGGCGTAGGCCTTCTAGTTGTCGAGTCCGCCTGGTCGTGGGTTCTAATCCCGCCGTGGGCATGCGGGATATAACTTGTGTAAAAGGCGCAAAATGACCTTAGTAGTCGACGCCAAAATTTCTAATAAACCAACTAATCAAGGCAATTTAGACTTTCTTCCCAATCAATATTATTATTACTACTACTACTACTGCTAATAATAATAATAATAATATTAATAATAATAATGTAGGAACAACAGGGAAAACCCCTTCGGACAGACCGGAGGGAAATAGCCCCGTGTTGTCCCCAACAGACCGAAGCTGCAATAGTAGGTTTAATGAGAGAAACATATAATAAACTTATTAAAAAGGAAAAAAAAATAAATAAAATAGGCAAAAAGCCAAATCAAATGCAAACAATAAAAATAAAATAAAACTTGAATTATAATAATAATAATAATAATAATAATAATAATAATAATAATACAGTGAAAATCAGTTGAAATTCTATGCTTTGTTGATTTTTGTTCCCGTGCTGACTTGGACAGTTATTCATGTGTTAAAAACTGAGAATTTGTTATCCATGTGTTAACAACAGTTATCCATTTTTGTTCCAGTTTTGGAACTTAACAAGTATCATAACTGAGAATTGTACCAACTTTCTTCTGGATTCCTGTTTGACGGTTTATTTTCCATCAGGAGGATGTGACTTCAGCAAGTGTTTATTTTACCGGAAACTTATTAACAGCTACTGTTTATTTTACCTTTTGACGTTAATCGAGGAGAACAATTGTTTTTATGTATCTGTTTTATTTTTTCCAGACCATTTATTCGGTTCTAGTTTATATATTATCTCAATTCGCGCGAATAGACATAGATGATAAATTTTTAATTGCAGTTATTTTTTGTTGAGATATTAGTGTGATCTTTCTGGGAACTGTAATTTGGTCTCAACGTATTTGTATTGGTATTTTAGACTTTAGATAATTTTCGTGAGATTAGTATTTTAGTTTTTGGAAAAATTTAACTGGCCGTTTGCACACTTTTACTGCCTTTACACACGACCGAAATCAGCAGCATGTCGAACCTTCGTCCTGATTCTAGCCATTAGATTTCGGAATGACGACAGATAGAACTGGCGAAGTTTGACTTGGTTCTGACTCCAAGACCTTCGACCGTTTCGGCTTCCTTTCAGCTTTCATGCATCTTTGTCTTGAGCTAATACCAAAATCGCTCGATAGGGCGCAACGTCGTTCTCCTTCTTAAAGGAGTTTATCCCCCTGCAACGTCGCCAGATTAGCCAAAAGATGTAACCTCCGTTTGGATAATGTTTCATAATAAATGGAAGCAGGCACTTTTTCAGACACTGTTTCGTATACACCTCAGAGTTGACGGACATCTTTGAAGGTTTGAGTGTAGGGGCGTGAACTTCCATGGGGACAAATTGTCAGCCAAATAAAAAATTTATTCTAGAACTTTGAATGCCGCTTGAACTTGACCTCTGAATCAACTACTAAAAATACGAGGGGATGCTGAAAAATCCTAAGCCTCCACAGGTTCCCAGCATTGTACAAAAAAATTTAATTGGATATTTGAAAAGAGCGGGTTTTCTTCTACAGATGTGCAAAATTTGGTGTTTGCGCGTTGACCCGTCTCTTTGTGACGCTGACACAAATCCAACATGGACGATAGCGCTTGTGCTTTTAACAACATCGAGACACGTGCTGTCATCAAAGACAGAATCCGCCAACTGAAATTTAGCGCACAAAAGCCCCAAAACGCCGATAAGAAGTGGGTCTCATTTTCGCTACTGGTGAGTCCATTTACCCACTGGCCAAAGTATTTTCAAAACTAGGACTGAATATATCGTTTCACACCGTCTCAAGCACCCGTCAACTAATCAGAAAGAACCTCTCCCCCTTCTCCTTCCTTTAACTTCGACGCAAGCGGCGTATACCGCCTAAAATGTATTTCATTTGAAAAGTTTTACGTGGGAATGACGAATCGCTCGTTTAGAACAAGGTTCAATGAACACGTCCAATCATACTTAAAAGATGACAAGAAATCGAATTACGCCGAGCACCTGACAAAAGAGAAACACCCGGCCAGGACAATCGACGAACTCACTGAGATCCTGAAATACTCCAATAACCCAAAAAATACCCCTATACTAGAAGAAATAGAAATTTAAAAATCATTAAATAACCCAGAAAATAAGGAGTTACTTTTAAATTCCCAACAATATTTCGACATCTATCATCTCTTACGCCAGCTGAAAGACTTTTTATAATTTGTCCAATCACAACTTATAATCTTTTTATATCCTGTAATGTTCGACCAATCACATAAATTTGCCCTATAATTTGTTCTATGTTATGATTCTCTGTATATCTTGTACTGTTCAACCAATCACATAATTTGTCCCCTTTTTGGTTCTATTTTATGAACCAATCATGTACCAGAGATTGTATATATAAAGCATTGTAACCCCTCTCTTTTGTGGAAGATCTCTTTGGGTTAGTTAGGCTTCTTGCCTATTTCAGTGTATTTCATGTGGAAATTATTCTGGTAGGCTGAGCATCGTGAAAGCACTGCTTTCGTCACACCCGAAGAAATGTGCACTTCACTGTTCGATTGTAGATTGTCTCTTATACAGACTTGAAAAAGGAGGTGATAAAGCCGAAACTAGTCATTGTTTTTATAATGCAGTATTGTAAAGCCTCTATTTTTTCGTTACTTCTAATGTTGCCAACTTATGTCGAAAAATAGTATAGATCGAGACGTCGGACTAATTTTGCCGCATTGCACTCTGGACACGATAAAAACCAGAAGGACGACTGTACAAGTAACGTACATGGAGTAACGATGCCAAAAGTTCATCCTAATTCGTTTGTGGGAGGAAACTATAGGCAATTAAAGAGAACAAAAAGAAACAGGGTTGGTCTAGGAGAGGATAACGCCAGCGATGAATTGTTACCAGCTCCATCGAACATGGGACACATTCACAAAAAATTAAAAATTTGGCTTCTGAATATTACGCTAAAGAGTAAGAACTAAAATTATTAAATTTGACTAGTGACTTACTGTTAGATTTTAGTTGTATCAAGATACTCGAATCTGATAAAACCTTCTAGGGCTAGATTTTAGTGCAAACGGTTTACTTTCATGAACTAGCCTGAGTTGAGCTAGACCGAATAAGCTAGCTCAACTCGATTAGCCGAGATGCAGTGCGAATGGGGTATCTAGTCGGTATGAGGTGCGAGATCTAACACCTTCTCATTAGTCTTTCTCTCTGTCCAACTTATCCTCTTCATCCGTCTCCAGTACCGCATCTCAAGAGCTTCCAATCGTTGTGTGTTTCTCTGTGTGAGTGTGACTGTCCTCGTCACCGTAAAGCGCAATACTCTAGATGTAGGTCTTTATTAGTCGTTTACGAATGTGAGTCGAAATGTTCGCTTTGAATAGTTGTTTTTTTATTATTAAAGGTCCTGTTTTTCTATGGCTATTCCTGCGATAACATCATGATGACATGTACAGCCACTAGTACTGATGGTACCTGTTCTATTATTTTGTTGCTAATAAAAAATTGGACTATTGGCTAGTGTATGTTTGAAAGCAATAAGAAATTTGGATTTTCCTGTACCGATTGTTAATCCAATCAATATTTTAACAAATTATTTTAATCGTTTTTCGGAAACCATTTTAACAGTGGCATTAAATGGCTACCAAGTTTCTGTTTTTTATACTACACGATATAATCCAATTTCTATTTTGATAGAAATTATGCTTCAACGTTAATTATGGCCATTCGTTTCGAAGTTTAAGGAGTTTAATTATTATTGGACACAAACACATAGCAATTGTTCAAATATTTCGAGATTGGAAACTTTAATACATCATTTCCGGGCGAATAAAACGTAAAATTTTTATTGGGGTGGAAAGGACGAGGATGAGAGGAAAGAAAAATTAAAGTAGCAATCTTCCTTTTTCCTTCCGTTCAAAATGATAACAAGGAAGCAAGAAAGATAAGATGAGTAGCAAGAAAATCATAGCAAGCTCCTTTTGATTTCGAAATGTTCATACGCCGGAAATAATCAAGTCGACTGCCTTGGAGGAAATGATTTCGGAGGAATAGCAACTCCCTTCTTTTTCAAATTCCTTTCAAAGAGCTTTCCATTCCTATAATTTCTCATGAATATTTTTTCTAGCAACCAAAGACTTGTTTTTACGATCTCACCGCTCCGAATTTGATTATTTTGCATAGGCCTATCAATGTTATTTTTTAAAGAAAGATCCCAGAGAGCTGACAGCATCTGAATATACATATTTACGCAAGTAAGGATAATGTGCAGACAGAATTGAGAAACTGAACAGAAATTTACTTCATATGAATCTATAATGTGCAGAGCTTTCGTTCTTCTTGTTTAATTTTTTTATTTTTAAAAATTCTTCGTCATTAATGTCTTGTTTATCTTGTATGTATTAAAAAAAACTATTAACTTAATCTTTGTCACTACTCAATTAACGAGGCCCTGATAGCAACCATTTTTAATAAGTGATAAATCATCGACAACGAGCAGAAATTAAAATCACAAGTCGCTCTTTATTTTCATTTTGGAAGCAGGAAAAAAATCGTTTATTTAATTTTTTCTTCTTTTCATTTCTCTCTTCTATTGAAACAATCAAATGTGAAAAATCCTAAGCGAGATTTTAGATTCGGCGCCATTTTTTTCCCTCTCTCCTTAGCAGACGCTCGAGTGTCGACAGCCAATGCGTAATTAAAAAGGAAGCGCCGTTCGCTCCAACAACGTCATTATTAATTTTCTTGTCTTTCGACGCTTTAATTTTTTTTCTTCTTTTTTTAATTTTCTTTTTCTTATTTTTTTTAAGATTCACCTTTTCCACTCCCTCTCTCTCTCTCTCTCTCTCCCTTTTTTTCGTTTCTTTGTTAGTCGGTTGATTCTCCTTTTTCGCTCCGTTTTTTTTTCTTTTTTCGTATTTCTTTTTCGCCCTCCCCTTTATTTTAATCGCGAAGTCAGTCAGCAGACGTAGTGCTCTCCCCTGGCGGTGATTACCGTAATGATTGTGTAGCGTCTATTCCACTAGAGACCAATTAATTAGAGATTGATGTTGGAAGGAGAGGGGAGGTGGGTGGTGACTTTTCGCTCTTTTCTCCCTCGGTAGGGGTCGCGAAATGCGATGTTTAACCTCCCTATTCAACGGCAAGTAGCCTTATTCTTTTTCGATTTTTCTCCTGGTTCGCAACAAACCATCCGTTTGCCACTTACACGAGGACCAAATGACAAAGACGACTAATTTGATAATGTCGTTCTTTTATTTTATCTAAGTAATGAAAAATTTAAATAAATGGATTTGAGCTTTCAAATCGCAAAGCCAGTGAATAAATTCTTGTTCACACACCACCATTTAATAACAAAATATCGCCTTATTCTAAATAAGGGTAATGATCCGATTACTATTTCTAACTTGAGAACACTGCTGTAAAGCAGCGTTTCTCAACCTGTGCTTCGCGGAGCACTAAGGGTTCCCGTGTAATTCTCAGGGGTTCCGCGGCCGCTCCAGGAAAATATAATAAATAAAAATTATTGAAATAAATAATAATAATAATAATAATAATAATAATAATAGCATACCTGGTGGACAGCATGGCTGCCCGAGTGTCTGCGATACCCCAACTGGTAGAGGCATCAGCCATGATAATCAAGGTTCCTGGTTCGATCCCAGGTCGCAGAATTTTTCCTTCCATTTTGGACGGAAAAAAAATAAAAAGTAATATATTATTATTATTATTATTATTAAAATTAAATAAGTATTTAATAAGATAAAAGTTATTGTGGTCTGTCGCGTACACGCTGTCCGGATGGCTCCGCCATAGAATTTAGGTAAAGGCCGGTTCCCACTATCCGCCCTAAAAAGCGGAACGGTTAAAACCATCGCGGTTAAGCGCAGCGATAATTCTGCCGATCAGTTTCCACATTTCGCTATAGCCCAAGAGTCTCTTCGAAGATCGTTTTCGAGGATTCTCTTCGAGCGTTTTCTTATAATGGACGCATAAAAAATGGACGTAGCGTTTTAAGTCTTTGCAAATAAACAAAAATGGACGGAGATACAAGCAAGGGTGTTGCTGTTTATTTGATGATGTTCGCTAAGATTGCTATGCTCGTAAACTATCCGTTAGCGTCGCCATCTTGGAGAGATTGTCAACATCACACAAATGCATTGATTTCATTGGCGGACGCTACCTCGGCGGATTTTACCGTCGCGGTAAAGTTAAGGCCGGTCCCCACTAGCGCGGAACCGCGGCGGAAATACCGCGCATGACGTCAGCAGTGCGGATTTGACGTCATACCGCGACGTAAAAACCGTTAACGTCTAGAGTTGAGATGGATTCAACTTTACCGCGACGGTAAAATCCGTCGAGATAAGGCCGGTTCCCATTATCCGCCGCGGAAAGCGGAACGATTAAAACCGCCGCGGTTAAGCACAGCGCTAATTCCCCCGATTAGTTCTCACTATCGCGGCACGTTACGCTGTAGCCTCTTCTTCGATCTAAGGGTCTTTTCGATCGCTTAGCGTTTTCTCTTAATGGACGCTTAAAAAAAATGAACGTAGTGTTTTAAATCCTTGCAAATATGGAAATACAAGCAAGCGTGTTGATGTTTATTTGATAATGTTCGTTAAGATTGCTGCGCTCCAAAACGATACTATCCAAACGCGTCGCCATCTCGGAGAGTGTCAACGTCACAAAAAATGCGTTGATTTCATTAGCGGACGCTACCCCGACGGATTTTACCGTCGCGGTAAAGTTAAATCCATCTCAACTCTAGACGGTAGCGGTTTTTACGCCGCGGTATGACGGTGTTTTTATTAATATTTTGTGAACCGCAGCAGATAACTGAAATTCGATTACAGTTATACGAGAGGATATCAAAAAGTGACGCGATTTATTTTTTAACGGAGGAAATATAGTCGTTGTGTAGAAGTTAACATATCCAAAATGAAAACTGAATACGTGCACAGACATTGCATAACAAGAATTGTTCCTTCGCATGCGCACTATTTTACAAATGGGGTCGTTCAAGAAATACGTCACGCTATTTTTGGCATTTTCACCCCCCCCCCCATGTCACACAATGTCATATAATTTAAAGACGTCACACCAAATAATTTAACCCCCCCCCTTCCTACAAACAAATAATCTTTGGTTACTTCTAAACACAATAAACATTTATGAAGTAACATTTTATTGTTGTTTATGTGTAAATCAGCTATATGTTGAAAAGTCTCTTGGCCTTATATAATGAAATTTCAGGCTTTTGTTTATGTGTTAACAATTACGATTTTTGAAATTGGAAAATTTAACCATCCAACAAAAAATATTGCAAACATTCTAAGAAACAAGTTTAATCGTGACTAGAAGTACAATTTTTAATATATTATGAGAAATTGAGTCTCGGTAGCGCGATCATCCATGCATGTGCTCATATTAACCATTTATTCATTGTTGACTCCTCATTAAAGTCGATTGTTACATGACATGTCATTATCTTGGTATTCGGTAAGGTCTCTTTTAGAGTACGTCCAATCGACTTGAAGGGCTCCACGATAAAGCCTGAAAAGATGATATAGCCGAAATAAGACCTTGATGATGATATTGTCGAAAATAGAATTTGAAAAAGGTAATCAGTTTTTAAGTTAATCATGCAAACGGTGGACGGGTAATCTCAGAATGGTCAGAATTTTTTATTGGTATAATAAGCCACAGATAGCAAAGGTTTTTGTTTTTTTTTGGGTTTTTTTTTTTAAATGTAGCATCTCTTCATTGAAAACATTGTTTTGACATTTGAGAGGCCATATAATAGAGGTCATATACCATAGTATAATTAATCAGATGGAACAGTTACTTAATCTACAGGGGTCCCATAAGTTTTCATATATAGGAAAAAATAAACATTGTTTTATGAAAACCATATTGGTTTATATAATATGCTCTACATGACTACCATTGTTTTGAAAACACTTTTCGATGCGTGTCCTCCACTGCTGAAGTCATGAACTTATTTTACACCCTATATATGAATAAAAGCCAGTGTGTGTATATTCTCGATAATCTCTACAACCACGAACCGATGAGCGTCAACCTATGCATGATGCTTTAAAACAGTTCGGGAAAGATTTTTAACTAGTTTGCAATGGATTTCATTGCAAAACAAGTAGAGAGCCATAAATTGATTTTAAGGTAGCATGTTCTCATGTATTTATATTTTGCATTTTCAATAAATTACATCCTACACAATTAGTCAAATTTGGCAAAAATAAATCCTGAATTTGGTTATTCTAAAATTTACCCATCTTATATATAAAATGCTAAATCCACCTACTCCGTGCCCGTTTCCATAGTAACGAGCAACAATACAAGTTTCATTGTTTCCAACAAATGAAAAAACACTGATTGTTAAAATCCAAAAATCGCAGCCGACGAAAAAGACTATTAAAATTTTTACATTTTTCGTTCAAAAATATATTGCCGTCATAGATTTAACTATATACGTCTATTGACATTTAAAAATAGCGCACTAAAATAAATAAATAAATCAAATTAATTCCTAAGTAAGTAATTTTAAATTCATTACATGCATTCTTATTTTTTAATTTAAAAAAATAATAACATTCAAATAAAACATTATGAAATTGATTAACAATTCAAATCACAAGTAGGTGGCATTAGTTTTTACATTTTATGACATTCTTTATATAGTAATAATTTTTCAGTTGTACAAATTGATAAAAAGGAGAAATTCATAAATTAGAAAAATAAAAAAATCAAATCGAAAAAAAATCAAAGACAAATAAACATTTTTTTCTCATTTTTTTAATTAATTTATTTAGTTTTAAAATATAGTGGTCGTGCCCCCCAGAAACGGTCTGCCGAGAAAATAAAGGAATGAGGAGGTAAAAAACAAAAACAAAAAAAAACTAAAACAAAAAAAAAAACATTAGTCAGGTTGATGGAGTACTGTTGAAAGGTGACAGAATCATTATCCCAAAAAGCATGAGAAAAGATATGCTCCAACGAATCCATGAAGGACACATGGGAATGGTGAAATGCAGAAGCCGAGCTAGACCTGTGATGTATTGGCCAAAAATGTCATCTGAAATTGATGCATTTGTGTTAAAATGCTCTGTATGTCAAACAACCTAGGCACAACATGAATATTCAACACAATCATGAATAGTTCAACATGAATATCCGACACAACCATGGCAAAAGGTTGCTACAGACTTATTTGAATGGAACGGATCTCATTGTGTGCTTGTTGTGGACTACTACTCAAATTATATCGAAGTTGAGAAACTATACAGAGCAGATGCAACAACTACCATAGATGCCTTGAAAAGAATTTTCTCACGTTATGGGATACCACGTCAAGTTATGTCGGACAATGGACCGCAATATGTAAGCTATGAGTTTCATTGCTTTGCCAGACATTATCAGTTTGACCATATTACAAGCAGTCCTCGATACCCCTAGTCGAACGGACTGGCTGAGCGCAGTGTGCAAACCATAAAACGTTTGTGGAAGCGAGCTACTCTTGACCATACTGATCCACACCTGGCTCTGTTGAACTATCGTACTACTCCATTAGAGCAGAAGCTATCACCAGCGGAGTTGCTCATGAACCGACAACTTCGTACCAGATTGATGGTTGCTAACGATGGCTTTCCTTTTCGTGGTCTACGCATCAAGCGTCCGCCACCTACCCAGGGCAGACGTTTACCACCAGTGCAGCCGGGAGATGTAGTGCGCATTCGACAACCAGCAGGAGACTGGAGCGTGAAGGGCAAGATAGAGAGTTTTGCCTTTTAATTCTTTTTTTTTAGTTCGTACAGAGGATGGCCGTGTTTATAGACGGAACCGTTGGCACCTCCTTAAGACGTCTGAGCAGTTACGAACTGAGCAATTACCTCTTGATGATTTCGAGAACTATGAGACACGAACCTCGACTCCTGGATCATCACTACAGCCACCCAACCAGTCGGGCAGTCCAGTGATTCCTCTTCGCTCAACAAGAATCCGACGACCTGTGCCACGTTTAGGAGTTGTTCCTTATTAATCAATCTATCTATATATATAAAGAAGGATGTTTGTGGGTCTGTCTGTGGGTCTGTCTGTGGGTCTGTCTGTGGGTCTGTTTTTTATACAAATCTACAGTTTTTTTCCGATCTTGATGAAATTTCGCATACATGACCTTCAAAGCATGAGGAAGGTCACTGTCTACCTCAGATTTCGGAAAAATAATAAATATCGATAAAAAATCGATATTCATGGTTATGGCAAGGCATATTAATGAGAAATATCTCATGACCAACAATGCAAGGCAAAGTTTGTACAACAATAGGTATCAACAATGGTATCAGCACGCAATTCACAAACACACTGCATGAACGAACAATCAATATCTCATGACTAACAATGAAAGAAAAAGATTGTGCAAGTGTAATTATCCCGGGCAACGCCGGGTACCTCTTCTAGTTCTTAATAGTAACTTACATGTTTTGTTATTGATTATTCATATGTTTCACAGTATTTTATTTTGTAATCAGTTTCTTAGTATTTTTGTATTGCTGTATCCTTGTTACCTTTTTCAAAAAGAGGGAGATGTAGTAGATGTTGTAAAGAGATGGCGCTGCCAGTTGTGGCAATGATGAGCAAATAAAGAGAGCCAAGCAATGGCGCTCATAAAAGTAGCTAATGATGATTAAACGCTCCACACCCACGACTACAGCAGTTTCTGCCGTTGTTTTCACGCATGTGGAATCCACCCATTAGGCTGGCCAAACAGGGGGGAACCTCTAATTCACAGATAGAATTGAAAAACCGGATACATATTTCGGCTACTAAATAGCCATCTTCAGTGATGTCAGACAAAAGTCAACTTTTACTTTGAACTTCAGTGGACTTTTGTCTTTCAACGCTGAAGATGGCTACTTAGTAGCCAAAATACATATTCGGTAAATAATAATGATTATAAACTGGAGATGCTCTCCAAGCATAGGTAATGCTCTCCAACTTGGTTGTCTTTATGACACCTCGAGACAGCTTGGCTGTCCAGGTGTCTGCGTTAGCCTAATTGGTAGAGGCGTCGGCCATGATAGTCGAGGTTCCTGGTTCAAATCCAGGTCGCAGAATTTTTTCTTCCATTTTTCAATCGAAAAATCATTACATATTCGGTATTTCAATTCTCTTTGTGGATTAAAGGTTTCCCCATTTTTAGTTGTTCCAGTCCACGGTTTTTGTGTAATTAATTTAAGCTGGGACATTATAAATCTTAGGGAGCTTTCTTGAAGGAACAAACTTCTGTTGTGGAGAACAACAATGAGCTCTCTAACGATAGCTTCACAATAGCGTCAGAAAGATATCTCATTTTCCATTTGAAAGGAAAATAATAAAATAAAATAATGTGAAATAATAAAAAAAATAATTTCAATATGAAAGAAATTGAATTTTTGAAGGTGTGTATTGTGACGTAACACTTATGTAAAGTTCCCCCTACCCCCATGTCACTCTGTGTCACACTTTTCACACCCCCCCCCCCCCCAAGAGCGTGACGTATTTCTTGAACGTCCCCCTATGGGATTTATGAATCAGTTACCAAGGACAGGATAACGTTATTATACTAAAAGTGGTGTTATCTAAGAATTACGATAGCCTCCATATAGCGAAGTCAAAAACTATCGCATGCCTCGTACCTTCATCCATAGTCGTCTATTAAGGGAATTAGCTATTGCGCTAATATTGATAAAGAAATAAGTTAATTTTGTTTAAAGTATAGAGATACAAATTGCGTATTGAGTATCTTTATGTGTGGAATTATAAAATTGAAGATATTAATTTTAAAATTGATAGACATTTATGACTTTTAAATTGAATTGGATATAGATGCCCTATGCGAATTTTTTTTTGTGTGATGGAAGAAATTGCATATTTGCTAAACGCTAAGACATTAAGCTTTGGATTGAAATTGACTGAGCTCTTTAATTAATATTAATTTAATTTTTTTTTCTCTCCGCAATTCTTTTTCTCCATCGTAGAATTTGCGTCACGCCGAGCAAACCACAAATTCCCATCTTTAGTTCGAACGTGCCGGGGGCTTCTGTTCCGATTTGTCACACTTATTTTTAATCTCCCTTTTTTTCCCCTTAAAATCAGCGTTTTGAGCTCTACAACTGTACAATTGGAAATTTTTCTCTACCTGGTAATGGTTACAAAGTTGCAAATTGCAAAATTCGAGGTCAAGGGTCAAATTGACACCTGTATGTTGCCTGTAACAGATTTGTTGCATCTCCCTCGTTTTGAAATTGTAAAGGGGGGGGGGGTACAAACTTTTGGCTCTATACGAGGGTTGTTCAAGAATTTTTGCCTTCTGATCCGTAACTTTTTATTTGTTAACAGATTTTCAAAATTCTTTTTGTATCTGATACTTACATTTGTTCTCTATATAATGCACTATTCACTTTTCGACATAGTCCCATCCCTTTCCATGCATTGTGGCAGCGCGTGATAGTCGGGTGAACCCGTCGGAGAGGAATTCCGGGGTTGTTGTCGACACCAGGAATGGCAGCTTTTGGATCTTCTTCTGCAGCAAGATAACACCCGCCCGCACACGATCGCTACATACCAGAGGGATTGCAGCGCCTACAGTTCAAAGATGAAAAACTGCAGTTCAAAAATGAAAGACGTTGCATCTTGCGTCTTTCATCACTTCCCAACTGTTTCTTCGTGGAGTGGAACAGCATTTATTTAACTCGGGACAAGTATTTTACAACCCTACCTCTGAGGCCAAACCAAACACCAAAATAATTTATTAATAGTTAAAAATAATTGAATGGAATAGGAAAGAGTAACACTAAAATGGGTAAATACAGTATAAAATGGTAATAAGATGATATAAAGTCTTAATTTTCTCCCCTATTTTTTCAAAACGTCAATTCCCTTTTCCTCTTCCTGTACATCAACAGTTCTACGCAAGTCGATGACTTTCCTTAGAATTAATATGAATATTCTCGAGTTAATTCGTCTCGATAATAAGGGGTCCAAATAGTGACGTAGTTTATTATCAAGTAACCCGTAGGTAAGGGAAAGTCTCGTCAAATGGGCACTTACAGTCAATTCTAGTGGCTATTTCATTACGAACTAGTTTTGGTAGGTCAGGTAAGTCGTTCTAAGTTTTATTTTATTCTTGGGTTTCCTTTCTGTTATCAAGTTTTAGTCACTACTATGTTTTTTTATTTTATTAATTTTTTCTTTCTTCTAAACTTATTAACTTATTTTCCTTTTGTTTTATTTGTAGGTTTCTACGGGGCTAGAAGTTTACCTCTATCTAGTTAAGGGTGACGCTAATTTTCTAGTATAATTGAATATTTAAATAATTCACAATTTAAGTTAATTTTGGTCGAGGAGCATCAAAACAGCAATTGGTGTAAAGGCAGTTCATTATCGAATTATTTTCGTGAAGGCATCCTTCAAGTTAGAACGAGTTATGCGTGAGGGGGGGGGGGGGACAACAATACTATAACAGATTATGGCCATTCAATCATTCAGGCAGAGGGATGACTGGTAGTAGGGGATATCCCACGCGTCCCGACTATCCAGATCAAGTGGCCCTTGCCTATCCCCATAATTCCATGAAAAATTGGCGTGTGTTATTTCAGAGGTAAGAAACTTTTCTTCTAACGAAGGTAATCGTTGACTCTAAATTATTCAATTAAGCAAGAGTTTTTTTCGAATACGTCACTAGGTGCAATTATTTTCTTCAGTTCAAATCGTCATTAATCATTTTTCTTTGAGTTATATTATTCTTATCGTGACTTTCTATCCCAAAGCCTTTATCTGGTCGATTTTGTTTCAGGTTATCTTTTAACATTACTCATTAAACGTCTTCAAAATCTTCAGAAGATTCAGTGAAATAATTTTAACAGGTCCCCAAAAATAATCTTAATCTAGATATTACTGTGGTTTCGCCGTCTGCCATAGGACATCTTGTTCCACGGGCCGGATTTCTGACTTTGATTCGTCTTCAAAGAAGATGACTTGCTCTATGGGTTCCAACAAGCGGATCGTGTACGTTTTCCTTGAAGATCGCTCGACACATTTGAAATGGCTGCGATGGCCTACATAGATTCTTCTTCTCTTCTGCAGTTTCTGTGACGTCTCGCTGGGTCGTAGTACCGCCGGGACCAATCTCTAAGAACTGGACAGCTCGATGGGTGATGTCGTCTGGATCCTCGTAGTGGTTTCTTTTCCCGAAGTCTGCAAATTTTCGTAACACAAGAACAAGTCGAGAGCGACTGCATCTAGGCGGAGATCTTCTCTCAGATAATGATTTCGATGAATGCCGAATCGAACGTCAGCTAGATATTTTAACTAAAGTTCTGGAGGTTACGTACGACTGAAGTAAATAAAGTACGACCGGATAAAGTTCGTTAGACGTCGGTGCCTAAGCCGTCTTCATGAATTTGTGTGTAAACAGCACACAAGATCAATCAGAAATATGTAAGTCTCTTAATGTTTTGCTTTTTTTTTATTTTCAGTTGAACGGCGTCATTATTTAATCCATTTAAAGTATATTATATCCTCGTCGGGGAAATATCGTTGATACTGAATTTATTCCACCACGAACAATAACTAGGCGTATGAATCGTTCAAGTAGAATAAATGGTATCAGTTCTCCTTTTATTTCAGCAGTTCATTGAAATTAAGCACAATCGATGTGTCGGGTTTTACATAGGAGGCAGCTCGAAAGCTTTTCCATGCCTCAATCGTTTGCGGATATCAAAGTCGTCAGGAGGTTCAACAGAATGCCCCACACTTTACCTCTTGGGCTCGTCGTTCCTTTCAAACTAATCGCCAGTTACATATTTTTTGTCATTGCCCCAGCAACCGATGTCCGCTGGTAACAATTTAGTTGATCAGGCTAGTCCATTGTGTTCTTTTCAAAAGTAATAAAATTCCCATTTCATTGTTGAATTCTCCAAATAAAACAATTTTCCAGTCAAAATTATCTTCTATACGGGGTGAGGCATTTATCTTGAGAGAACTGAATATCTCGGAAGCATTGTACGAAAAAAATGTCCAAAATCAAAAGTGAATTATTGCGCGGGGGAAATTCATTAGTTAAAAGATTACCCCCCCCCCCTTGTGGGGGGGGGGGGGGGGTAACTTTGAAATCTTAAATATGAACCCCTATTTTTAATGGTATATTCGTATTGTACACAATATTCGAGAAATGTTTTATTCTTGATGTTTGTTTTTAATTGATCCAACCGTTTAGAAGATAGAGGCCCTGAAAGTGTGGAACTTTTAAAGTTTTGAACCCAATTTTATCGATGAAGACAAAGAGATAGAGAGTGGGTCTTACAGACATTCCTATTCTCCTTTTTAATGGTCTTTAAGAATCCGAAGTCAGAGTTTCAAAAATCCAAAATTTTTCAATACACACGCATAGACTCTGTCTCCATAGGACTGCGCTCTCAAAAGTTTACTTGTACACTAAAACATTATCTAAAACAGGAGACAAGTCTCTTAAAAACGTAGAAATTAATGATGTTTATATCTATGTATATGCTAGGTGCAAGCGCAAAGTGTGCGGACTCTTGTGAGCGTTTCTTGCGTTAGCTTCGGGAGAGCTCCTTCGTTTACATGGGTGCACAAGGTAAAACAAAAGGCAAAAATAAACTAGTTATTGCTTTTGTGCTATATTATAGGTATACCATTTAATTTTAAACATATCAACTAACAACTGCAGTATAGCAGAATGCGGTAATAGGTATAAAACTGCCAAAAAAGCAGGAAAAACAAATTCATTTCTACAAGTTCCCGTCCAGGCCATAGGAAACTAAACGGAGGCAGAAATGATCCAGTTTATGAAGCGAAAAACTTAAGATTTGTTTTTAATCAAATAAAATATTAATTCGGTATCATAATTTAATTATGATTGAACAATATGTTCCACAGAATTACAGGTGACGAATGGATCCCCACCTCAAAATCGTATGTATGCAGCGATCATTTCATTGGTGAAACGAAAAACAATCATTCCAGTCATCCTGATTACATTCCAATAATTCTATGTTCGACATCCAATGTGACTGACAATAAAGTTCAACGCTTTCAGCAGTAATTCACGGTCAACAAAACTAATCTGTGTCTAGTGGATATTTAATATTTTTAATTAAGTCACAATGAAAGTTTGCTAGCACTCATTTTAATATGATATTATAAGTTGGTTTATTTATATTAATTAAAAAATAAATAAAAACTCCATTTAATTAAAAGAAATATAAATATAAATAAAAATAAATAATAAAAACAATGAATAAAAGTCACCCAATGGAGAAATGCAAAGGTTGAAGTGGACGAAACACAATTGAAACAAAGGTCTTGTGGAGCTTATGTAGATGAAATACAGATTAAACACTGATGAAAAGAAGGTCTTGTGGAGAAATGTTACACGAAATACAGGAAGGCACACAGTTACGGGTGAAGAAGGTCTATGATGAAAGTTTGATGATCCGTAGACACGAAGATGACAAACTTGAAATGTATTTTTAAAAAAAACGTTTTCGGGATTTTTATCCCATCTTCAGTTTAAAACAATCCAATACCATTATTCTGTTTACAACAACCAAACTCATTATAATATCACACATTGTATTAGATTACATTGTTTTATTATTATATCTTCTATTATAATGTTTTTAACTGAAATTTCATTCAAAAAATTTATAAATTTGTCAGCAGCAGCGGTAGCGCAACGGTAAAGCATTCGCTCAGCATCTTGTAACTTTTTGCAGGTTGTTGGTTCATGTCCCGGCCTGGGAACTTTTTTTTCACAACGGTTTATTTTTCATTCCTTACTAATAATCACGATTAAAAATGCACTTTTATTTACTTTGTTTGTCAAGATTTTTTTTTAAGTAAGTTATAAAAAAATGCGCTTTTATACCTTTTTATTAATAATAACAAAGAAAAAAAATTTGATTTGCTTTTTCAAGTTTCTTTTTTTTACAGTTAATAAAGAAATAAACATAGCGTTTTCTTTTAATTTGTTAATAATTTCGATACAGTAGGGCATTTTTTATTAGTAAGGAATGAAAAAAAAAAAAACCGTTGTGAAAAAAGTTCCCCGGCCGGGACTTGAACCAACAACCTGCAAAAAGTTACGAGATGCTGAGTGCAAATTTTAAGATTTGGAAAAGTTACCAAACCGCTACCGCTGCTGCTGACAAATTACGTGCGCACAAAAGTATATAAGGTGCGCCGCTTCAGGCGCCCAAATTTCAGGTCAATTATCAAGCGAACGGCTGAATAGCGCGCGCTACGCCTCTGCACACATACACAGGCAAGGATTCTCTACGTATACGCCAAGTCTCACCTGAATCCGTTTCTCCAATGGCGTAGCCTCTTCTTGTTAGTACAAGCAACAATGTAATCTTCGTTGTTTCCATCTTGGAAATTTAGCAATCAGTACTAGAAGAAAGGCAGACAGGCTTACAGCCTGTGAAATTTATGTTTTGAAGATTATAGGTATTCTTGGAAGAAACGGATACATTCAAATAATTGCCGCTGAGAATCATTCCATTTTATATTTGTTTGTCTTAACTAATTTATTACCTCAATGACCTTCATCCATGCCGCCACCTTCCTAGCAACGATTTTTCAGTCAGGTTGTCGACAAATGCCCTCAAATTCAACCAAATACTGTCGCGACGATGTCGGATCTATGCATCGAAGTTTTGAATGGAGCCAGCTGTTCTGTTATTTCAGTCCAATTTGGATTACATGTAACTGTGATGAAAAGGTCTGGTTTCCCGAACTTGGGTACCATGGCCATTGCGTCATTGGCCACTGGATCACAGTTCGGACTCAATATCCACATATGTTTTGTCAGTTGTTCCCCGTGCTTGGATAGATGCATAAATCTCGCTCAAATGGTGGTTGGTTCTCCATCGTTAGCTTCAAACGCTGCCGCTACCTCATTGACAGTTGGTAATTTATATCTTCTGGGATCGTTCTGTATTATCCACATTTGAATGTTTCCTGTGGAACTGCCACAGGCATCCTTCATCATCTTGTACGCGTGCAAAAGGGTTGATGTTTATGATATTCCCGTGAAATTTATGTTTTGACGATCAGAAACGTATACGTTGAAAGTTCGAAGGCAAAAGAAACTGATGCACCGGTATATCCAATTCTGTCGAGTTATAAACAAAAAAGATTTGGTAAAGCCACAAAGATAATGCTATTTGCTTTTGATTTTATTCGATTGGATTTTTTTTTTTTTTTTTTTTTGTATTTTATGACTTTTCCTTTTTATTAATTTATTCAACTGAAAAATTATTATTATGCACATATAACGAATATCATAAAATGTAAAATACTATTGTTACCTAGCTGTGACTTGAATTGTTAATCAGTTTCATAATTTAATTTGAATGTTATTATTTTTTATTAAAATTAAAAAATAAGAATCGTGTACATGTAATGAATTTCGTAATTTAGAATAGCTAAATTACTTACTTAGTTTTTAATTTGATTTTTTTTTATTTATTTTAGTATGCTATTTTTAAATGTCAATAGATGTATATCATTATATCTTTGACAATATATTTTTGAATCGTAGCCTACGAAAAAGATAAGATTTCTTTAATAGTCATTTTCGTCGGCTGCTTTTTCATTTGTTGAAAACAATGAAGGTTGCATTGTTGCTCGTCACTATGGAAACGGGCACGGAGCAGGAGGATTTAGCATTTTATATACAGGGTGATTTACATCGAATGTAAAATACTTAAAGGGGGTATTATAGAGGTTAAGATAAACACAAAACGTCCTATGAACATGGGTCCAATTTTGAACGATAACTGAGATATGAACAGAAATAAAAATGCCGCCACCAAGATCAACAAATTAATAACTCAGGTTCTGTAAAGCCTAGGGTAATGAAATTTGGGGGAATAATAGGGTACATAGGACTGTGTATACCGTTAAAACTTTATCGAATTCCAACGAGTAGTTTCCGAGTTACGCACTCAATATTGTAACACGTGCTTGTTAGTACTCGCATGTGAGCACTGTTACGATTTTGAATGCGTAACTCGGAAACTACTTGTTGGAATACGGTTAAATTTTAACGGTATACACAGTTTTATGCCCCCTGTCATTCCTCCAAATTTCATTACCCTAGGCTTTACAGAACCTGAGGACAACTGCTTAGGAAGACGTTTGTGGCATCCGTACTTGTGGCCAAACCAATGCAACTGAAGCCACTTGTGATGCTGAAAACTGTCTAGTAGGAAACACCTGCCCCACCTCTCAGGATCTCATTTCAGCACTATTAAGAAGGGAATGGGGACAAAGATTTAAAAACAGATAGTTTGGGGGTTTTTCCTAAGTTTTTTACAACGGATCACCACACTTCGCATCAGACAGCTTGCTGCACCGATCCCAGCATCCAATAAATGATTTTATTCCTTTTGATTTTATTGGAAAGCCCGGCGTACTATGGTTACTGTAATACTGGAAATTGCAAGTTCGGTTTTACTTTTAAAAATTTCATCTGTGACAGGACTGCTATAATTGACAGTATTGCTAATAGTAAAAAGTCACTGTCAACATGAGAGCGATACTAACACAACGTGTCCTGTTACAATGGGACAAAGTCACTACTGTCAATTTGACAGTTATAACCTAACACAAAAACAAATTTACAACTTTGCTCTTTAGTGAAAATGGCTCTTCGGGCTTTTTTTTTTTTTTACCTCCCTCATTGCTCTGTTTCCTTGGCAGACCGTTTTTGGGGGGCACGACCACTATATTTTGAAACTAAAAAAATTAATTATACACATATAATGAATATTAATGAAATTGAGAAAATGTTATTTGCGTTTGATTTTTTCGATTTGATTTTTTATTTTTCTAATTTATGAATTTTTCTTTTTTATTAATTTATTCAACTGAAAAATTATTACTATATAACGAATATCATAAAATGTAAAATCTAATGTTACCTACTTATGACTTGAATTTAATCAATTTCAAAATTTTATTTAAATGTTATCATTTTTCATTAAAATTAAAAAAATAAAATTCGTATACATGTAATGAATTTCGAAATTTAGAATAACTAAATTACTTACTTAAGATTTAATTTGATTTATTTATTTATTTTTGTGTGCTATTTTTAAATGTCAATAGATGTATATAGGTAAATCTATGACGACAATACATTTTTGAACCGTAACCTACGAAAAATATAAGATTTCGTAATAGTCTTTTTCGTTGGCTGCGATTTTTGGATTTCAACAATCAGTGTTTTTTCATTTGTTGGAAACAATGAAGGTTGTATTGTTGCTCGTCACTATGGAAACGGGCACGGAGCAGGAGGATTTAGCATTTTATACAGGGCGTTTTTGAATTGAGTACAGATTTTTTGGGAGATGATAGAAGAGGTCCTTAGAAGTATTTTTTGTCATATGAACATGGGATCCCCGCAGCTCTGTTTACTTACAATACTGCATTGAACAATCAAATGACACCGGGACGCA
>JAHWFO010024946.1:478661-517365 GCA_023313115.1 Rhysida immarginata | reverse complement strand
AAACATAGAACCCGATTGGTTCTAAAACCGCGGACTTAGTAGAGAGCTAATTTCCTCCTGGATCAGAATTGAAAAAATAGTTATTTAACAAAGTTTAATATGGGTTTCCATACTGTTAAATCTAAAGGTCCATTATCAAGATTCATCAGTTTGTCTCCTTGATTCTTCAAGATCTCCATGGACTCCAAAAAATTCAACTTTTTGCAGTCGTCCACGACATGTAAAATCTTTAAGTTTTCCTTTTTCCATTCATGTCCTGTCTTCAATATGTGGTCCGCAACAGAGGATTTCTCTGGTCTATAATTTCTAATGTGATCAAAGTGTTCTTTAATCCTCGTCTCTATCCTTCTGCGGGTCTGGCCAATATACTTAAGGTCACATGTCCCACATTGGATTTCATAAATCCCGGATCTTTCATGTGCCTCTATTTGATCCTTGGTGTTGCCGAGGAGTCTTTTGAGAGTATGGCTGCTTCTGTATGCAACCTGCAAGTCGAACATCTTGCAAATCCTTTCAATGCCTCTAGTCAGGTTTCTATTGTAGGGCAAACTGATAAATCTTTTATCTTTTCTATGGGCGCAATCGGTGAGGGCTGTGTATCTTTCTATCTTCATCTTGAACGTTTGCCTCTTGATAAGTTTGTCCACTGTTTCAGTTTTAAAACCATTGAAGATAGCAGCTTCTTTGATCTTGTTGTACTCCTCCTTCCTTTTGTCTTGCGTCATTGGGATTTTTAAAGCTCTAGTTATCATGTGGTTATATGCTGCCAATTTATGGCCGAAGCAGTGATTTGAGTCACTCCTAATGTAAGCAGGGACAAAGTTCGGTTTCCTGTATACATCAAAAGTTAGCGTCCTTCCTTCCCTATGCACAAGTATATCCAAGAATGGGAGGGAATTGTTGAGTTCCCTCTCAACAGTAAAAGATATAGATGGACATAAGTTGTTAAGGTCGTTTACAAGTTGGTCTACTTGATCACTTTTACAGATTGCAAAAACATCATCCACGTACCTGTACCAGACTTCCGGGAAATAGGAAAATTTAGTAAATGCAAGATTTTCAAGATGGTTCAAAAATAGGTTAGCTAAGAAAGGACTCAGGCTGCTACCCATAGGGGTACCTTTTTCCATTTTATAAAATTTTTTGTCAAATTGGAAGAAGTTATTGTAGCAACATAGCCTGCTAAGCAGCAATAGATCTCTAACTTGAGCCAGCGGTATATCATTAAAGTCTAAAAAGTCTCCGAGAATATTTATAGTATCATCAATCGGTATGCTGGGGAACATGGAGGTGACATCAAACGATACCAAAATGTGATTGTCTGGAATGATAACATTTTCTAATTTTTTAGTAAGTTCCACACTGTTTTTAATGGAAAATGATTGCCCTGGTAGTATTAACTTTTTAAAGTAGTTCTTAAGAAAATTGGCAACTCCACTTGTCGGGGAACCAGTGTTGTCGACAATGGGTCTCATAGCATTGCCAGGTTTATGTGTCTTTGGCAAGCAGTACAGCCTTGGAAGACGCGGATTGCTGGGGCATAAGTTTTTAGTGCTACTGTTTTTAAAAATAGTCCTACAGCTAGCAATGCAGTTTTTTGTCTTCGTGATTAAGTTACTTAAGGGGTTATTTGTAAGTAAGGTGTATGGTCCTTGCTCTAAGAATTCTATTACTCCTTTAACATACATGCATTTGTCTAGGATGACTAGGTGGTTACTTTTGTCATCTTTTATATAGTAACATTCTTTGGATTTAAGTTTTTTAATCATTTTCCTAATTTCCCACACTGATGGCTGCTTTCTATCACTCTCGGTTTTAAGGATATTTTTAAAGAGTTGTGTCTTTAAGTTGTGCTCTCTACTAAGTCCGCGGTTTTAGAACCAATCGGGTTCTATGTTTAGTTGTTAGACGTTTAAATTTTGGTTCTCTCTGATTGGTTTATTTCTCTTATAAATACTTGTACAAATTGTGTTGTTATTTGATTCATACTGAAGATGGCTACTTAGTAGCCGAAATGTATACATCTATGAGGATTAAAATCTCTTTTTGTGGAAAAGTGGTATCCGCCCTTCATCTGTGCACAAGTATCCACAGTTCGACAAGGTCAGTTAATTATATTGTTTATATAATTTTAGCTATGAAAGAGTTTGTTTTATTAAGTAAAATCATAATTTTGAATAAATAATTAAAAATAGTAACTCCTTTTGATTAAAAAAATAGAAAAAAATAAAATAAATCTTAAAAACAATTGATAATTAAAATCATAATTTATAATTTTTTCTGGACATAGTTTACATCGGAAGTGGAGTGATTTCACTTAAACATTTTTATCTGATATTGCAGCTGCCACGTTTCACATGTATGGTCTTAATTTTTTTTTTTTAGAATTATTTCGACAACGTTTTTTATTTCTTCAATACTGGAAATGTTTTTGCATTTTGGACACTGGAATAATGAGCTACTACATGCGTAGGGAACAACGTATAGCACAGCTCGCGCCCGTACTCCTTTCGGTAACATAGGTGTCGCTTTGACCAATATGCTGTCCATTGCCATAAGAAAGTTCAAAAATGTAAGTTTGGATACCTAAAAATAAATCAGTTATTTATTAAAATAAATCTAGATGGCTTAATTTAATGATAAAATTTCTGTGATTGTGATTGTGATTCTGGACTCCGCAGCAAATTATGGCAATCTTGGCAAACAACATATTTTCTGCAATTCGCACCAAGTATCCTGCAGTTATAGCTATTGCTGCAGTTTTTTTAACTGTGTTTCGTGGAGCTGCTGTAAAGACGACATTTATAAATAAAAATTTGGAATGGGATAGTGTTTATATTTTTAAACAAGCATTTTTTATAGAAAAAATATCTACCAGTGATGTTTTTAAAATTTTTCAGTTCACTCTCTAATTGAGGTACCTTTTTTAAGGTTTTAGCATCATCTAAAACCCTATTACGACGGTACAGATGTATATAACATGTATGTCACACGCCATATTATGTTAAACTTTTGAAGGACTGACCTAGAGGCTTGAAATTTTCTACACACGTAGGCCGGAGCGAAAAATATAGCGAATCCTCTAGGGTGGACCAAACAATGTGTTTTTATGGTTTCCCAACTGACTTCCTTTCATGTCTATAGAGTTTTGATCGCGTTTGAGCAATTTGTGACGTCAGAATTTGACTGCTTTGACGTCAGAATTTAAAGAACTCTATTTGAAGTATAGCGAATCCTCCCGCTACTGCTCGTAACATTTTGATGCCATAACTTTTGAAAAGATTGACCTAAAGGCTTGAAATTTTCTATACACGTAGGTCCGGTATAAAGGACGGTGCGGAAAACATAGCGAATCCTCTTGGGTGGCCCGGGGCCCCTCAAGGGCAACTTGTATGAATTTCATGGTTCCTTTTTTATCTTCTGAACAAAGAGGGCAAAAATCCTGAAATTTCGTAAATTTAAAGTGCGGTTCTAAAAAAATAAGACTAATATACAAAAAAAGTGATATAAGCCTCTAGGGACCCGCCGGAGGTCCCGAAGCCCCAGATACAATTAAAGCTATAGCATTTGAACGGAACGACCTAGAAACCTAAAATTTTGTAAATTTATAGGGTTCTACTAAAAAATATAGCCAATATACAAGAAATGTGATGTAGGCCTATGCAGCCCGCCAGAAGACCCTGAGGCCTCAAATACAAATCAAGTTATAACATTTAAACGGAAAGGTCTAGAAACCTGAAATTTTATATATTTTTAGATTGGTACTAAAAAATATAGCCAATATAGACGGAAGCTGATATAAGCCTCTAGAACCCCGCCAGGGGCCTCGAGGCACCAAATACAATTGAAGCTATAACATTTGAACGGAAAGGCCTAGGAACCTGAAATTTTGTATATTCATTGTGTGGTACTAAAAAATATTTCAAATATAAAAAAAAAGTAGTATAGGCCCCAGCAGAGCCCCCACAGGCCCCAAACACAAGCAAAGCTACAACTTTTAAACGAAAAGGTCTAGAAATCTGAAATTTTGTTTACTTATAGAAAATTACTTAAAAATTTAGCTAATATACACTAAAATCTGGTATAAGCCTCTTGGGTCTCGACAGGGCCTTGAGCCCCCAGTCACAAATCAAGCTATAACTTTTGAACCAGAAGTCCAGAAACCTGAATTCTTGCATATTTAAGGGGTGTTACTTAAAATTTTAGCTCTTAAACACTAAAATTAATATATTCCTCTCGGGCCCTAGCAGGGGCCCTAAACTCAAAAAGAGCTATAACGTTTGAACGAAAAGGCTTAGAAATCTGAAAATTTGTATACCTATAGTAGTTTACTAAAAACTTTAGCTAATATACACGAAAAACTGGTATAAGGCGCTTAAGTCTCCACAGGAGCCCTGAAGCCCAAATCACAAATAAGCTCTAACATTTGAATAACAAAAAGTCCTAAGAACTTGAAGTTTTATATTTTTACAGTGCGTTACTTAAAAATTATAGACAATATAAAAGGAGACTGGTATAGGCATGGTCTTTTTGTGCACACGCGCAAATTCCATTATTGTTACGTTTTGTTACGTGTAGACAGTTTTGTAGACAGTGTAGACAGTTTTGTTACGTTGCACGATCGTTAAATTATATTGTTAAGTTTGAGATGTATGTAGACAAATTCATGCAATAGAGAGGAGTAAAAGCGCTTCTTCTATAAATACAGCAATCCAATTGTTGACTACAACAACGGAATTTGCGCGTGTACACAGACCAGGGGATTAAAAGACCGTGTATAGGCCTCGGGGTCCCTGGCGGGCTCAAATACAATTGAAGCTATAAAATTTGAACGGAAAGGTCTACGGTCCTGAAATTTTGTTTAATCATAGTGTGGTATTTAAAAATTAAGCTAATCTATATTAAAAATTTTATAAGTCTCTTGGCAGGGACCTTGCGGCCTCAATCTCAAATCAAGCCAGAAGTCCAGAAACCTGAAATGTTTTATATTTATGTGTTGCTTAAAATTTTAGCTATTACACGCTAAAATTGATATAGTCCTCTGAGGCCACGGCAGGGGCCGTGTGGCTCCAAATACAAATCAAACTATAACTTTTGTACGAAAAGGCCTAAGAACCTGAAATTTTGTATTTGTGCCCCTCCACTTATTATAGTCACGAGCCGCTACTGCTCGTAACATTTTGATGCTGAAACCCTTTTATCGTTGGATAACGATGCCTTAACTAATTTTTTAAAATACCTTTTCTGCTAATCACTTTCAACTAAGCTTTCTTTAATTCTGGGTCTGAAGGAAATTGGTGAAACGACTTATTTTTCCTCCAATGTGATTACAACCTGGTACAAGAACAATACCTCATCTCTTTTATAAAACGCGCCCTTTCTTAATATTAATACCATTACAAAAGTTTTACTAAAGCACTAGATTAGGAGAGTACGGCCATTCTTTTCCTCTAACAGTTGCCGACAGTCTTGTGTTCTCATTGTTCTTTTCTAATCACGTGATCTGAATCCGCCATTTTGGTGCCCTAGCGCGATTCCGTAGCAAAGTAAGAGCGGGAGTAAAAGTATAGTAATGAGGGTTGGAGTTTCTTAATATCATAAGAATTATAGTAAGTTGATTTGTTCTTTATCTAAAATTGCTTATAATTGAATAAAATAAACGTATTTAATTTTTAATAGAAAAATGTTTGTACATTTATTTGAAACAATTTATTGGAAATGCAAAAGAATTTTAAGGCTACAGTAAATATAAAATTAAGCTTTTAAAGCTTAGAAATAAAAGTTACTTAAAGTGGGGGAGGCCGTGGCCTGATGGGCTTTCACTGAACACACAACTTCAGGGAAATTAAGCAACATCAGGCACGGCTAGTCTCTGGATGGGCATCCATCAGTGAGACACGATCTTCACCTGCTGCTGCGACCATCATACAGCAGTCGTTAATCCATGTCCATCCAGGGACTCAACTCGTCGGCCTCTGGCCATACAGGCCCTGGATGGACGTATCGAATTACAATTTAAAAAAATAAGCATTGTAATATACACTACATGATCAAAGGAGTTGGGACACCCCTGTGAACACCTGGGGTGTTTCTCCTGGACTGGACTGGGCCCGCTCATCAAGGTGGACGGAAACCTCAATGCTGATGGCTACAGGACCATTCTGGATAACGCGGCACTTCTAGCGCTGTGGGAACACTTCGGTGACGGGCCGTTCCTCTTCCAGCACGACAATGCGCCTTGCCACAAAACAAGATCCATATCCGACTGGTTTGACGAGATGCGGGTTGTAGAACTGGATTGGCCCGCCCAGAGTCCTGATCTCAACCCCATCGATCATCTTTGGGACGAATTGGAACGACGTGTGAGGTATGGAGGTCAGGAACTGACCACGACACTCCTCGAGGAATGGAGGTCAATACCTGTGGACACATACCGTAAACTTATGGACAGTATGCCATGTAGGGTGGAGGCAGTGATAGCAGCTCGGGGTGGTCCTACACACTACTGATTGAAGCTTTTTGCGGCTTTACGGTAGAGCAACAGCTCTTTTGATCCCCAACTCCTTTGATCATGTAGTGTATATGTTAACATAAATCAAATAAAAAAAGCTTATATCCTTATAAAGGAACAAACCAATAAGAACATATTAAGATCAAGATAGGAAATAATGAGAAACTTTAAACTAATCAAACACAGGGATTGGCCTAGGTCCGAATTTAGGAGTTGGTTGGTTGATTGTTTATTCGTAATCCCCAAGCTTTCTAAAAAGTTAAATAGATGAGGATCTTTGGTGAAATGTAATATTTCCACCCGACTCAGATCATAATCGTTTCCCTGATTTATAACATTTGTCAGCGAACGAGGAAACATTTGTTCTCCCATTCTTTATGTGAGAGAAATGTTCACTAATACTTGTAATTTTTCTTTGGCTCCGGCTATAATAACAGCAATCACATGACCAAATGTTAATTTATAAATGCCTAGTTTATCTTCTTTCGGTATCCTATCTTTGATATTGCCAATAGCTTTCTTTAGGGTAATGTCATTATTGTAGCTATTTTAAAGCCAAAAGAATTTAGCTAATTTATGAGGCCCTTATTCAGTTGTCTGTTATACGAAAGAACAAAAAAGTATTTCTTTTCTTCTGTTTTTTCCAATGTTGTAATCTTCTGTCAGATGATTTTCTTGGTCGGCTTGTCGACTACAATGAAACAATATCGAGAAGCTGACCCAGAAAATCATCGGACGTCTCAATCTACAGAAGATTACAAATTGGAAAAAACAGAAGAAAAGAAGTACTTTTTTTTCTTCCGTATAACAGACAACTGAATAAGGGCCTCATTAAACTGGCTAAATCTTTTGGCTTTAAATTATAAATCGTGATATAATTTTGAAACGCTTTAACAATAGTGTCAACAAACCTCGTACTTCTAACAACCACGATGATGGTAAGCCAACCCCTCCTAGAAAGAATGCCTGTGCACTGAAAATTCATACACTGTTACATGATCAAAAGAAGTCATAATTTAGGGCTTATTAAATAGCGGAAGAATGGAGCTACTTATTGGGTTCACAGTGTCCGTCTGTCCGTCCGTCCCCTTCATAATTTCTGCATTTTTGAGGTAGAAGGTTGAAATGCGGAATATAACCATGGGCATGTGCAATTTCACTATTTAGATTGGTTTGATTAGTCCGCTGGGGTCGGAGTTTCGGGGGTGGAAATTAGAGGAGAGCAAAATGTCTACATGTGTTTATGCAGATAAAGGAGTGAAATTCGGTATGCAGATTCCTCTAAGCAAGATCTCCATTACTAAAAAGTTTGGGTCAAATTGACCCAATGGGGTCGGAGTTGTGGGGATGGCAGTTATTTGGTTTTTAGAACTATGGCAACATATGGCATGTGTTATATCATTCGATCGGAGAAATGGAAAGAAAACAAAGCTCTTTTACAGTTTCTAAATTTTAAAATTCAATTTAAAAAATTGGGGAGGGGGGTTAAAAAGTGAGATAAAAGGGTATAATTAGATCCTAGAGCTTCCGCTATTTTTCCTATACCTTTCTCGGGAGGATTAATTTCTTGTTATTGTTAGAAATACGATTAACAATGCCTTTTTATGATGTTGTAACAATGTATGAATTTTCAGTACACACCTAAAGAGAAAGCCTGAGCGCGGAAACGTCATACAGTGTTAAAACGTCATAGGAAGTCATCTTTAATCGCATTTTTACTAATAATAAGTCCTAAATTATGACTAGATATGATGACGTATCAATCTATGAAATTTTCGCGCTCAGGCTTTGAGTAGAGGTGGTGTTAGCTAAGTCCACTGCTAGATAGGGACAACAAGATCAGACAGGCTTCAAGTGAAAAGTCGGACTAAAAGTGTTCGATTGGTTGTAGACCCGCTCAGGGGGCAAACTATTGAGGGACTTTGGAAAGTCTGTGAGATGTGTGGCGCGAAATTCCACTGCACTATTTAATACGCAGTTTGTTGCAGTGAAACCCTTTGGTGCAGGGTAGTGGTGAGCGATACCCGATACTCGATACCTTAGTATCGACGAAGTATCGGTACCATCGATACGTCGTTTGAAATATCGAGTACCACGTAACGTTTAATTCAGATTCCTTAATTCTGGCCATTTTTTTTTTTTAGTTCACTTTTCGTCCGACTGAAAATCCTTTAAAATATTGGCAGGTTCATGAAGAAAATATTATATCACAGCTAGCACTAAAATATTTATGTGTTAGTGCACGTTTGTACCTTCTGAATGCGAACTGAGTAAAGCTGGAGAGTTAATCTCAAATAAGTAAAGAGAAAAATGAAGCATTTTTTACCACCCTTACTCTCATAATGAAAATTTAAGTTTCATCATTTAGAAGAAACAATCTTATTGGCAAAACAAATTCTGACGTCACAAACTGCTCCACGCAAACAAAACTTCATAGACATGCAGGAAAAATGAAAAATTGGAAAGAAAAACTTGCTAAAATGTGTTGTCATCAGGAGCAAACCTGTATGTAAAATTTAAGAGCGAATGGAAAAGCGGAAGTGCTTCAAAATTCGACTGAAAAGTTCCGTACCATCTCACAAGATCCAAGAGCGAGTTAATATAAGGGTGGTAATAATAATAATAATAATAATAATAATAATAATAATGTGTGTAGTGGCCTTACAGTATAAGAGATGGACAATAGAATTACCAACTAGTTTCGCCATTTATTCCCGGCTTTGTCAAGGTACACAACAATCGACAATCGAACAGTGAAGTGTACATTCGTTAGGATGGGACGAAAGCAGCGCTTTCACAAAGCTCATCTAACCAGAATAAACTCCAAAGGAAATACACTGAGGTAGTCAAGAAGCCTAACCAACCCAAGCGGTCTTCCATATTATACAAAAAAGAAAGTAAGATTGACGATACAACAAGACAATCGACAATCGACGATACAACAAGAGGCTCGCAGGCCTTATATACAGAAAAATGGTACAGATGGACCAATGAGCGTAAAAATATGATACATAGGAAATGGCCAATAAGAGAAACAAGCGAGATAAGCATATAAATTAAAATGTAAAACTATAGGAAATGACAAAAGTGATGCGACAAAAAACGCGGACCGTAAAGAGAACATATCTAGTTTCAACAGGGGAGATTGACAAAATAAAATAGAAAAGGGAGAATGACAAAATAAAACCAGTTTACAGTAAATCAGAAAGAGGATTAAGTATGGTAAATATGTTGAAGTCGGTCTGGCGGTTGAGTAATCGGTCGGGGTTGGTCTTCTTGGCCTTGTAGATTTCGATAGCTTCGAGGGTGGTAGTTTTTGAAGGATTATGGCATATGTGTAAGACGGACATCACTTCATCTTGCGTGCTAAGGGGGTGTCCGGTTCTCCTCAGGTGGTTAGCATAGTGTGACCGTTTGTCATTCTTGGTGTATGACTTGGCATGTTCTTTAAAACGTACTGTGAAAGTACGGGAGGATAATCCGATGTAGTATTTGTCGCACAACGTACAATCGAGGCGGTAGACTCCTGGTTGTGCGAGTTTATCGTAAACGACGGCGGATGAGGGGTTTTTGGGATTATTATTACAATAATAATAATGCCAAAAAAGATGCCAAAAAATGTAGATAAATTTCTAAATTTCTATTCATAAATTCAATGTATAAAATGAATGAGGATAAATAAAAATGTAATGTAAAAGTAATGTCTTTTTTCTTTTTTTTTTTGTATCGAATATCGGTAATTGGTATCGACGATACCCATGTGCTTCGAGTACTTCAATTGAGTATCGCTCAACACTAGTGCAGGGCCGTTGTCCAGGCTCATTTCTTTAGGGGTTGTATTTCTTGAAGATACAAATAGAAAAAATAATACTTTTATCTACCTCAATCTTTGTACCAAACATTAACACCACCATTGCCAACAATAGATTACGGTAGTGTAAAGATCAACGAAAATGGACCCTTACGCAATATCAACATGTCTTAATAAATGGGCTCACTACATTACGTATTTGACAGTCTAATGGATGCGGATGGATGAATCTGAGTGGGGATTTTGCTAGACCCGATTGCTGGACGGACGATGTGCCACCTCGTTTAGATGACGTCAAATGTGAGGTGCCATCTCGAAAGACAAGTGATGTCAACCATAGAGAGCCACTGCAGCGAGAGCAAGCGATCGACGTTGAAAGAGAAACGGCACCGAACCAAGAAGAGAAGAGATATCACCGCTCTCGACGGCGCGTCCCCGATGGAGGCAATCGACTAGGCCGACCACAGAGTAAAGAAATAAGGCCGACAAGCAAAGAACGGAGGAGCAATGCGATTCGCCGAACAGAGGGACGTGCAAATGAGGAGACGGAGAAAACGACATAAAAAGAGAATTCAAGGAAAGATCGAGAGGAAGAGGTTGGAAATTACTTTGCCCGTTATGAAGTTAGTCTAATATGGGAAGCACATCGGCACCAACAATGGTGAGACGAATATAATTGATGGAATTCATACTTTTGGAAATTATGTCTTTGAAGATGCAGAGCCACCACTGCCCAGGGAGCGAGCGAAAGCAGCTACGTTAGATCTCAAGGAACGGCTTGTTGGTAATGGACAGCCGAATCGGATCTATTATCGTAGGTGAATCCCGTCCTCACTCCAAGAGCATTCGGCGTGAAAATTCACCGAGCTTCAACGAAAGCGAATTTCATTCGGTGGCTCATTGTATCAGGCTAATATTCCAAAGGAACGTCGAGTAGGACTGAACTCCACAAGTGATATAGATTTCGACGACAAAGTTAGTTGGAACTTTGATATTAATTCTAATCTGTTCAAAGCATTATTTCGTCTTGGACATTTCTTTAATACTAAAGACTCTATTTATTCTAAGCAGAAAGATTATAAGAATGCTACATCGAATGCTAGAAGATGTCCGTTTCCCAAGGCCCTTCTCGTCGGATCGTCCGTCAACCACTACAGTAACACAGAGCAGCAAAAGTGCTGTGTTCGTAAGCCCGGAGGAAAACCAGGAGCAGCGTCGGATCCTTCAGTTTTCTTAGCTATTAAGACATGACTAAAGATTTCTACTTGTATGTTTATTACGTATTTAATGCTCTGTTCTTTAGCTCATTGCACTTTATACCCCCCGGGCCAACAAACCTTTATTAAGGTCGCCGTGTTCTTCAGTTACGGTGATTCCCCTTCCTCTACAGCGTAGTGCTTCATATCGGATTCTCGTTGACGTCCAAATACAATTACGTCTCACTCAACCTCAGAATAAGATCTCAATATTTGTAATTGAACTTTATTATGAGAAAAGAAACAATCATTCATATTATTTGTGTCAAATATTCTTTTAAATGATCAAATGCCATTAAAGAATAATTTTATTAATTAAAACCGTCTTCCGTCCCTTTCTCTGTTCATGTAAGTTCACTCTGCTATATAAAAATACATGACACGATGCTTACCCGACTATGTTCTGCCGTAAGTAAGATTTTGGGGCATAATGGTTTGAGGCCGTTTCTTATGGTCCGCGCTCCACCTCCGCACCTCCCGCTAGTTCCTTGTTGTCGTATTGTGGTTGACGGATCAATGTATTCGTATAGAAAACATTTCAGGCTTTAACGCAAAAGATCTCTTTAGATGTAAAAGCTAATCATAGGATGTATTAGGTAAAAAATCCTACCTGCGATCAGATTGGTGGATTGGCAGAGCAGGATCGACAGGCTGACCACTTCGGTCACCAGGCTGATACGTCTTTATTTATTTACTTTTTTAGGAGGGGGGTTCATTAAAGAAAAATCTCTGGTATTTTTCACCCTTAGGGTAAGTCTAGGAGAGATGGCTATAGTTTTGTTGGACCCCAAAATCGTGTACTACCTTTCATTTTTAACAGACTTCAAAAAAAGGAGGTTACCAATTCGATACGTATGTATGTAATATTATTGGAATTGCACAATATTCATATATGTTAGTCTATGTAGGCTTCAAAATCAGTATGCCAAATTTCATAAGTGTGTGTATGTACACACTTTATGTAAGTATGTATGTGTGTATGTATGTATATTTGTCCACGTATTTCTCAGTAAATAGAAATCGAATTGCAATAATACTTTTTTATTGGATTAAGTATCTTTCAACTTAGAAATAAATCCAAGTTTTATCAAAATCGGTTCAGTAGTTTTCAAGATATGGACTGATATAGCTAGGCGATAGTGAAAGTTTCATCAAAATCGGATTTTTATACTCTATTTAATCTTGTAAAATCATGAAAAAAATTCTCCCATATATGTTAACCATAAGCTTTCATAAAATGTGATTGGTTGTCAGTAATTATTATACTAAGATAACAATGCAAGAAAAATTTTAATGACCCTGGCCATCTCTCCTAGCAGGTGAGATGGCCATGCTTTAATTTGTGATAACTGAATTGCAAACAGTGTTAATTATTTAAATAATTCCAACGTAATTTTGGTTAACTAAAAGAACTAGACAAAAATAACACATTAACATCTTTAATTAGCATACTTAAAATGGAAATGTTTTCTTAATCGTGATTAATTTGATTGACCTATCTGAAGACAAATAAATGACAATAACGGACATTTTGGACATTATAAATTTGAAAGGAAAGACATCTTAATACAGAGGTATGTTGAGACTGGCCATCTCTGAAGGCTGCTCCACACTCTCGCGAGAATTTCGGCCTTAAATCTTGCCGAGAAATGTAGTGTTGCCGCGTTCACATCTCCTTTGTCTCGGGCAAAAAACCGCGAGAAAGCGAGAACAACACAAGAAGCGTGAATGTGAAGCCGATTCTCGGGTTCTCGCACGGTTCCCTTCTCGTTCTCGCGGGTTCTCCGATTTTTGTCGGTTTTTTGCCCGAGACAAAGGAGATGCGAACGCGAGAACAGGCGGGAACACTGAAGTGTGTATACAGTTCTCGGCAAGATTCTCGACGAGGTTCTCGCCGAGATTCTCGCGAGAGTGTGGAGCGGCCTTCATAATAGGCGCATTCGGCGGCACTCAGATCTGGCTCAGATCTGAGAGAACTGTCACGTGGTATCTGACTACTTTTCTGAGCGTCTGAGTGACTGTTGCCGAACGCGCTTTTATCTCAGAAAGAAATGGCTTTACCGACTTTACAAATATTGAGAAGAAACGGCGGTTTTACTAATTTTAGTGTACATGAAATAAAAATCTGCATCAAATGAACAACTCAGCATGATTAATATTCGATCGCCAGAAGAGTATACCATAAGGCCAGGGAGGAAAGGGTACACTGGGCATCGCCATGATTTGGCTCTCGTAGCTTTTTTGATAGCTTCGCATCGCAGTGAGCGCCGCCATATTCTATCTGAGCACTCAGAAAAAGAAAAGCTTGCTGAGCGTCTGAGCTCAGAATCTGACAGATTCGTTGCGTGCCGAACACGTTTTCTTCTCAGGCGGAAGTACCAAAGTGCTCACCGAACGCTGCTCTCTCAGATCTGAGTCAGATCTGAGCGCCGCCGAATGCGCCTATTGGACCATCTCTCCTAATCGTCGAGAAGAGATAGCCACAGCAGCAGCCATCGGTAACAAAACCGGCTCCGGAAGAGTGAAAGAGTTTATCCTTATCATAGAAATGCACTATTTTTTATTTTGAGAGGTGCTGACAATATACACTGAGTTAGCAAAACTCATGGGATAGTTACTTAATATCTGGTCGGGCCACCTCTGGCCCTGTGGAGTGCAGCAATACGGCGTGGTAGTGAGTCTGCAAGTCCCTGGTACACTTCTGGAGATAGTTGACACCAGATAGTCTGCAGAGCCGAAGATAGTTGCTGCCCCGTTCGTGGGCGGATGATCCAGTGCCCGGAGCCTGACTTCAACAGTATCCCAGATATGCTCGATGGGATTCATGTCAGGGCTCCGGGCTGGCCAGCTCAGCGTTGGACCTCTCCTGCATGCTCCTCGAACCATTCGCGGACGACATTGGAGCGATGTGGTGGAGCATTGTCATCTTGAAAGACTGCTACGTCGTCAGGGTGTTGAAATGTCAAAAACGGGTGCAGATGGTCTCCGATGAGTTGACGATACCGTGGACCATTCAACGTTTGGTCCAGGATAACCAGAGGGCCCATTCCAAACCAGGAAAATGCACCCCAGACCATCACTGACGCCCCACCACCCTGCACCTCCACCTGTTGGCATGCGGGATCCATCGTTTCGTGAGGTCTGCGCCACACACGGTGCCTCCCATCAGCGTGGTACAGTTGATATTCGGACTCATCTGACCATGTGACGTTACGCCACTGTTGCAGAGTCCAGCCAAGATGGTTGGTGGCAAATGCACGCCGGAGTGTCCGATGACGCTGGGTAAGCATTGGCACCCGTGTAGGGCGACGCCTGCCAAACCCGGGGGCATGCAGATTCCGACGGATTGTCCACCGAGAGACGTTTCTAGTGCGGACAGTATTGAACTGGTCTGTGATTTGCTGCACTGTTGCGCTCCTGTCTCTCTGAATCATTCGTCCCAGGTGTCGCCGGTCACGATCATTCAGGGCAGCTGGACGCCCGGTATGGTGCCTGTTGTGGACTGTGATGCCTTCATCCAGCCATTCCCGATACACCCTGGAGACAGTTGAGCGGGGAAAGCCAAATTCCTGCACCACTGCCGAAATGGAACATCCCATGCGTCGGGCACCTACTATCATACCCCGTTCAAAAGATGTCAACTCGCGACGACGTGCCATTTCTGATTAATCACTTTTCCAAGCTCTTCCCACAACGTCTAATGGTCCATTCCCAGAATCCGTTACCCCTGTGAATTCGTGAGCCATGCCCATCAATCAATGTGCATGCTATCCCATGAGTTTTGCTAACTCAGTGTACATACATGAAAAGCCTTCCGCATAAAGATAGTGATAAGCAACAGCAATCGACCTATATACAGGGTGTATCAGGTTCGATGGTCATAAAGTATCTAGCGTGATCCTTTGCATGATTACAAACTTAAAGTTCCTTATCGAAAATGTCGAAAACTCAAAATTTAAATTGCGTCATTACGTCATTTATGAACTTTCCGCACCAACAGTTCATTAAATTCAAAGGGTTGATTACAATTAAATCGGCGGCAATTGTTGAGATTAAATGACGTTTTCGACAGGTTTTCAGCAAACTTCGCGTGATATTTAGACCCTTAACATTTGAGTTTTGAACATTTTGCATAAGGAACTTTAAGTTTGTAATCATGCAAAGGATCACGCCAGGTACTTTATGACCATCGAACCTGATACACCCTGTATATAGGTCGATTGCTACTGCTTATCACTATCTTTATGCGGAAGGCTTTTCATGTATGTATATTGTCAGCACCTCTCAAAATAAAAAATGGGGGCATACTTACGATTAGAGCGCGCCAGTATGAATCAGCGGTTTACACGTTGGCAGTCATGGCTAATGCTTTGAAGCAAGTGATCGGTTGCATTCTCTAGCTACGAGGCTTGTCCGTAAAGTAAGTACGCTAGTGTCGCAGTTGCGAGTATGCACACACGCCTCTTTGGTCATTATCTTTGCACTGACGCCATTACAACCGGATTGTGTTGTGTTTACATTTGTTAGTGATCGTTGACAATATTTAAGACAATTTCTGAAGTGCGAACTGTGAAGTGCGTTCTGTAATACGGTTTTTGAACGCAAAGAATATTAAGCCAGCTGAAATTTATCGTTAACTTGTAGAGATTTATGGGGGGAATGTAATGACTGATGGAATGGTGAGAAAGTGGGTTAGCCAGTTCAATGATAGACGAACCAATGTTCATGACGAAGCACGGAGTGAGCGGCAATCTGTTATCAATGATGATTTGGTTGAAAAAATGAATGAGAAAATTCGTGAAAACAGACTGTTCACAATAAGAATGCTTTGTAATGAGTTTCCACAAATATCAAAAACTGTTTTGCATGAGATTATCATAAATGGGGAAGTTGCATGAAAATTTTAAATTATTGTTTTCTATAGTATTCATAGTTATTTTTTAAAGAAATATTAAAGTTGACACCACAAGAAAACGGTACGTCATAGCGTGTGAGTCGAGGCCAACGAGAAAGACAGGCCTCGAAGCGGAAAAGTCACCTGACCAACTGGGTCTGAACAACAATCCAACCTTCATTGTTTCCAACAAACGAAAAAATACTGATTGTTAAAATCCAAGATGGAGACAATGAAGATTGGATTGTTGTTCAGACCCAGTTGGTCAGGTGACTTTTCTGCTTCGCGGCCTGTCTTTCTCGTTGGCTTCGGTGTGAGTATTATGATGTCACTTGCCTGCTCGAAATTATCGCCAACAATGGTTAAACCTTACCCCCAACAATGCTTAATCATCAGATCGAGCTTCACATGCACATAAAATCATTGCGTTTGGTGGCGAGGCTAACGAGAAATACAGGTTCCGGCACTGAAAAGTCATCTGATCAAGATAGATCTATCAACAATCCAACCTTCATTGTTTCCAACAAAGGAAAAAAACACTGATTGTTAAAATACAAGATGGAAACAATGAAAGTTACATTGTTGACAGACCTATCTCAGAGACAATGAAAGTAAGAGACTGGCAGTGCCCTATTCATTTCGCTGAGCGCTACTGATGCCATCGGACGTGCAGCAGTCGCCATGTTGCGAGTGGCAAAAACCTAAGGCGGCGTATGTTCTCAATGTAATTTCAGCTGCTTTTGTAGACGATTTCAGGAAATATTAGTAAGCATAACCTGTTTTCTGATTTTTTTAAAAAAACTTTATTGCATTAACTAATGATAACGTATACTTTTAATGACTTTCAATAGCTGATTCAACGCCTTACGAATTTTTAAAAGAGCACGTACAACTCGCAACTCTTATTGTTATAATGGAGGCTTAGGCAGAGACATGGATGAAGTGAAAGCATAGATGAAGAAAAATGAAGAAGCAATGTTATTTCTTCATCCAGGTCAAAGTAAATGAAACTAGAGGAAGGATGAATTTATTTTTTTCAGTCTTAACTGATTTTTATTATTAAAAAGTTGATTATTAATCAGTTTTTATACCTTGTAAAGATTTTCATTTGTATTGCTAAATATAAAGTAAATGTGAAGCCTCTTCATGCAGCATTACCAGTGGAGTTTCGAAAATAGCTTTAGTTACACAAAAATTTTAAATTGATTTATTCTTTATTGATTTTTAAATATAATAAGTCGTGATAAGACACTGCGTATATTTTCTCCACTTATTTTTTTCTGTCAGCCTCTTGGTTTCATGGTGATATCGAATATTACAGTCTAATAAGTCGAAGCACATGATCGTCAGATGGACTCATTTCAAAGGAATGGTGAGTTAAATAGTGAAAATATTAATTTTGTTTTCGGTTATAAAATGTAATGTTTTTGTTAGAATTTTGATAGGCGTATTCAATTTAATTGCTGTTTGCTCTCCTAGATTATAAAATTCACTCCTAATTATTTTTTTCTGAAATTTTGCACAGGTTTACTACATCTTTAGATGGTATGATAAGGCCTCTTTATTTTTTTTTCACAATAAGATTAAGGCTGTGGCAGCTCTGATATTGCTTTTTCAATGCTTCTTTACATTGAATGCAGATTATAGATTTAATTACAGACCTAGAAACAATCCTGAAATATAGTCTACAACCGAAGCACAATATTTTGACAAGATTTTATTATCAGGGATTGGATAATATTGAGACGCATCATCTGATATGGATTCATGATTATATTCATCAGTTATACATGAATTAATGTTTTGTGCCCTGCACTCAATTTTAACCTGGTAAATTTAATGCCAATCAATTTGTTATTAATTTAATGTAATCAGTTCAATGAAAAATGCTGTATAATTTTGTAGCAGTAATAAAAGATGTATCCACTTTTTACGAACAATGACATCATTTGGAAATCTACAGTGCAAATGTTTCACTTTCTAATTTTTCAATTTTGCTTTGAAATAGCCATTATACACGGGTGTAAGAGCTTGGTGCTTATTTCTTGAGTGACAGTTGTTTTTTTTTAATGCATTCATCACAATAAAAACGTTTATACCTATACTTACTGAAATGTCAGATGTTTACACTATAAAAAAATTTTAAAAGCTGTATCACAAAATTGTTTTAAGATAATAAAAAAAAATGCAATTTTAGTTTTTGTTAATCTGATAATAATGGAATATTTGTAAAGGCAGGACATGGAAGGATATTTAAAAGTTTAATTGCTGTCGATAAACAAATCTAACATAATTTTCAAATATTAGCTAATTGATTTTAAAATATTTTAAAATTTTAAATTAAAAGAAAATCTGGTAACCTAAAGTACTTTTGAAAAGGTACTTAAATTGTTTTTTTAAACAAAACGAAAAGGAAGAAATAATTCTCAGTTCAATAAAATAATCAATTTATTAATCCAAATATATGCAATAAGCAATTAACTAAGAATATAATTACTTGTGAACCGAAGTATTGGATCTTTTTAAAAAAACGATTTGACCACTATGTATGAAAATGTGGTCCAGTTAGTTATTAGAAGGGGAGATTATAATTTGTACATCTCGTACAAATCAACAATAATTTGGATTATAATTAGTGAACTGTATATTTATTTTATTAACTTTCAAATTATAATTTATAAAGGAGAATTTTCCTAATTAATTGTTTAATATAATCTCTTCTTCCTTTTCCATTTAAATATATATTTTTTTAATTTATGTCTAAGAATAACTTTATTTATCACCAAATAACTTTTTATCGGATGGGCCGATTTGTGTGATTATTTTTTGTTTAATAGATCAAGTTTTTCTGGTGGTCCCATAGTAAATTTCATCCAGATATCTTAGGTAGATATTATAAAAAATAATTGTTAGCGATTGATTCATATGCATTACCTCCGGCGATCAGCGTTTCTTGCCAATCCCATAATGGCGGCGCGAAGGCACCACTAGAGGGGAGGTCACTGTCCGTCTCTCTTCTTCATTTGTCTCTGACCTAACTTGGTCAGGTGACTTTTCAGTCCCGAAGCCTGTCTTTCTCGTTAGCCTCGGTTTGGTGGAAAGTGAAATCATATATCGTTTTTGTTGAGAGGCGTGGTTTCACGTTTTTAGCGCTAATTTTAATAGGTTTCTTTAATATTTCTAATAAATTTAACAACGATTTTGTATTCAGCATAACACAATCTGTATGAAACAGTGCTTTAATTTGTAAAAAAATTTCCATGCAACTTCCCCATTGAAGAGATGTCTTCACTGGCGGCATCTTTCTATGAAGAGAGCAGAGAAAAGTGGTTTTCCAGCTACGACAAATGTCTGAACAACGGTGGCAACTATGTAGAAAAATAGTTTAAGAAATGTTCTTTCATGTAAAAATAAATTTTGTTTTGAAAAAATGTTTTTTGTATATTTTTTCCAAAACGGTACTTACTTTCCGGACACGCTTCGTATAAATTTTAAAATTATAGCGAATGGCCATCTCTCCTCTATGGCTATCTCTCCTAGACTTACTACTCTAGAATCTGCCAACTCGCTGAACCTGAAAGCCGAATATGCTGCAAGGGTCGTTCAAGGTTGATCGAGACTTATTTTTACAGAGGAAATCTAATGCCCAACAGGCACCAAATTATATCAGTTTTGCAAAATATTCTCCATTCAGGCACCGTTGCCATCGTTATGGCAATTGCCTGACACCTTTGGCAAGAAAAGAATTTGGCTGCTGTCGTTTCCAATTCAGAACATCGCACCGTTTCATCTGTCTTAAAGTTCTGCCCTCTTCCAGATGCTCTTTAGGGGGCCCAAATAAATAATAATCACTGGTAATCATGTGTGGACTGTAAGGGACATGGGGCAACACCTCCTAGCCCATTTTGGCAAAAGTTGTTACAGTCAAATTCGCCGTGTGAAGCCGGACAATATCATGGAGAGGAATGACATTTTCGGACAACATTCCGGACCTTTTCTTCCGAATGGCGTTTCATATGGCACCCTAAAAATTTGCAGTGATGTTGGGTATTAATTGTGACACCTATATCTAGAATGCTATGTTCACTGGTTTGACTGCAGTGGTACGAACGTGTCATGCATTGCATTTTCCACATCTCTCGCCCTTCACTAAACTGATTACACCGATCGTACACTCTTGCCTGTGACATCGTTTCTTCCCCATACCGTGCTTGAAGTCTCTTCAAATTCTCAGTATGTTTAACTTTCTCTTTTACAAGAAGTTTGATTATATACCGCTTTTCCATAGTACAGAGACACAGTTTGCAGCCATGTTTGCTGCGCATGCATCAAATACGCCATGCCGAACGCGGGCTACTCAAAAAGCATTACGTAACTATCTCTAGAGTTATGTTTTGATTTTATATGCGCAAAAGTCTCGTTCAACTTGAACGATCCTTATACATTGGAGAACAATTACGGAGGGTCATTTTTTCCTTAACTGGGCCGATTTTGGATGATTGTCACTTCACGTGAAGCCCCTTTTCCATCACCCATTCGGTTCAGTGTGTTTCCCCTGATTCTTGGCAATAACGCGATTCTTTGCAGGACGGCGAGAGGAATTTTGTTCCATACCTCCAAAGTCCAACGATGGTTGCAAACTTTCCAAAGTCCAACGATGGTTTTGGGGCGACGCCTTCTGATACCGCTTTTGAAAGAACAAAGCCACAAAAGTCAATGGGGGATACAGAGAAGGGTATTGCACGAATGCAGGTCTCTTCTTCCATTTGTGCCATGGAATTCTGAGTTGAGATCACTGGACGCTTTATCTTGATGAACACAAACTTTGTTGCTCTCCTCTCCGTACAATGCCGGAATCTCCTCCGTGTAAAGAGGTTTAAAAATGTTCTTCTGGTAGTAATTTGCATTCACCTTAGCATTTTCTCTCGACGAAGTTGCAAGTGTCCTTTTGAGCAGTAACCCGCCAACACCATGAAGCCTTTCGGAAAACTTTCGCGACATTTGTGCATCCAATCAGTCCGGCCTTTCACATCTTCTGGACGGTAGGCAATTGCACGAACCTTACCACAAATCTATGAAGTAAACCCACGCTTCATCCAACGTCACGACAAATCGCCATTTCTCGCCCGCAAGGTAGCCTTCGTAGAGTTTGCGGGCGTTGGTTTTGCGTTCACGGATATGACGTTCATTAAGAGCACGAATCCTGGCTTTATGGAACTTGCACAGGCCTAAGTTGCGTTTAATTATGCGGTTTACCGTTGACAAAGATGTTCCTGCTTTCCGAGCCATGGCCTTCCGTGTCGGAGGGTTTTCCTGTGCTACCATCTTCCTGATCTTTTTGACTGTGTCAGGTAAACGGTGGGCTGGAGTCTCTTCCTTTTCATGGGTGAACTTATCGGGAACGCCCAAATTACATATGTCAGCCAGAATGGAGTTAACAGCAGCAGCCTTCTTTCCGTCTTGCACTGTTGCACGATACGTACGGCACTAAATCCCGCCTTGGAAAGCCTTCGTACGTGCTCTCTCCAAAATTATTAATTTTTCAAATCATGCCGTGAATTTTCTGCGCTCCTTTCCTGAACAAATATTTATGGACTGCCCAATGATACACCATCTGATTTACATAGGGTCAGGCGCATTCCATTGTCGGGGAGGGGTGTTCAAAATCAGCTAAGTTAAGGAGAAATGACCCTCCGTAGTTTCCAATCATCAATGACCAAAATGACCGTTTGAGTTAAAATTTGCTGTACTTTACTACACAATGACGCATCACCGAATTAAATAGGGCGTTTACTAAATATATGGCGAAAAATCCAAGGGGTGATTATTTGGGGTATTTATAGAGTCTTTGATGATTTCCGGAATGTCGCTTTTTTTCGAAGATACAAGGCGATAAAGGTATTTTCTTTTATTACCTAATATTACATGTAAAGCTTCTTAATTTACAATACACAAATGCTGAAAATGACTACACAATCAAACCAATTTTGAAAAAGACCCGATCTTGGACACCGTAAATGACGTAGTGAATTAATTACCCGAGGACACGTCAAAATATTCGAAGACCATTCAAGGACACACAAACCGTGGCATTACGTAACTCCGCTTATAAGAGCAATCAACTTATTGGAGTTTTTCATATTTTTATTTTTCTATGTTTTATTACCTTTTCTATATCATTTCTCGCATCTCCTGTAGTTCACCTATCAGCATATATTCGGAGGTGAAGGCTAACTTGATTGTAGTCGTTCCTAAACTCCGAAGAAGAAGTGTATTCGAAACGCGTAGGTTCAATTAAACAAAACTGAATAAATTGTGTTTTGTTTATACTTATCCTATACACTGAACGACCAATTTATTAGAGACACCTCTTACGGAAAATGGATCGGGCCCTCAGTGACACCCAAACAATGGAACAGGCCGAAACGGTATAAAAGGGATGCATTGGATCACAAGTTGCAGTCAGCAGCAGAAGTGGACTGAATATGGGTAAATCCAAGAATTTGACCGACTTTGAACGAGGCATGAGCGTTGAAGCTCGACGGACGTAGTTGAGCATTTCGCAAACCGCAAACCTCCTCAGGTTTACCCGTGCAACAGTGTCAAGGGTATTCCGTGAATGGCAGTTATGCCAAAAAACAACCTCCGACAAACAACACCGGACGAAACAGGGCCGTGGATGAACGAGACCAATGGCGACTGGCACGAATCATCCACAGCAACAGGACTGGAACAACCCAACAAATCGCAGCGCAGTTCAATGAGGGAGCATCCCAACCCATTTCGGAGCACGCGGTGCGGCGCACCTTGCACCGAGCTGGATTTAACAACAGGCGGCCACCGTCGCTGTCATCGCAAAATAGGAAAGCGTGCCTGCGATGGGCACACACAGGCATCGCCACTGGACACTGGATGAGTAGAAGAAGGTCGCCTGGTCCGATGAATCGCGGTTCCTACTTCATCATGCGGACGGCAAACTGCGCATCTGGCGCAGAAAGCACGAGGCCATGGGCCCATCCTGTCAGCAGACAACTGTACAGGCGGGTGGAGGAGGAGTGCTAGTGTGGGGTGTCTTCTCTTGGGACACACTGGGTCCTCTGATATCCGTAGACACATCCCTGAATGCGACACACTATCTGAACATTGTCGCCGATCAGGTGCACCCCTTCATGATGACTGCGTTCCCTGGTGGTGACGGCCAGTTTCAGCAGGCCAATGCTCCCTGTCACCGTGCTCGAATGGTCTTGGACTGATTCGAGGAACATGACGCGGAGTTCCATCTGCTTCAGTAGTCAGCTCGGTCGCCCGATCTCAACCCGATCGAGCATTTATGGGATGAAGTGGAGAGAACCATCCGACGCCTTCCCACACTACCGTCCAACCTGCATCAATTACGGGACGCTATGAAGTCAACCTGGGTTGCTATTCCTCCGCAACGGTTTCAACACCTTGTTGCGTCCATGCTAGCACGTATTCAGGCAGTTCTCGCTGCTAAAGAAGGCGCAACACGCTATTAGCGGAGTGTCTCTAATAAATTGGTCGTTCAGTGTATGTCTTCGGAATAAATTTATACACATTAATGAAATTGCAAAATCGTTTATAGGACACCCTATACCTATATCAAATACTGATTGCATTCCAAATACTGATCTTGGACTGTAAAGATACCTTAGAAGAGGCCGAAATCTAAAGGGATTACGTCTTTTCGAGCGATGTTGTCGGAGAGTTAGGCGATGCTATGAGCGAACGGTAACGCACTTGATAATGAATCCAGACTTTTTTGAAGATTATCAGGAATTTCTCGTTGTCGTGTACAGTAGAATCATCATTGGATCTCTGCTTCCCTGCACAGCATGGATCAAATTAAATTTCCAATTTTAGTTCTTAGACACTGTTATTCTAACTTTGCAACAAGTCTAACAATTAAATCGGAAATTTCACTGGACACCCTCAGTTCATCAATCGTTGGAGAATTATAAAATTTGGCAAATCATTATTAGCTAATGAACAACTATGCTATTGACAATATTAGAGAGTGATTTATAACTGTTAATAATGACCACAGCGTAATTATGGTTTCCTTTTTAGACCGACTAGACGGATGCTTTCATAATTGAATTTCACAGAATAAATATAATACCATTAAAGTAAATGACCATCGTGCTTTACAGTTGTAGTAAATATTATTTCAAATAATTCTCTACAGTCGAAATAATAAAAAAGCGAAAGACAAGTGAAACTGTTTAAGTGGATTTCAAATCCTTACTACATTGTTAGAAATTTTCTCCGAAGAATGGGTAAAGTTCATCTCCTAATTATAGAGCCCTAAATTGTACCAGGTCTCCATAATTAAAGGACCCCATTGCAAAGCTGCCTACAGTGTTGCAATTTTGTGGAGGACATAATGAAGGGATGGGAGTTTGTTTCAGCGAAAAAACAATTATTTACGGATTTTGCCACCTGAGAGCGTTTTAATAACTAATTTACACATTTAGCCACACGTGTACAATAGTTAAACAAGTTCAAAATGTAAGACACAAAAAATTACAACATACCATGTTCCACATGATGGCCATCATTTTCAGATACATCTGAAATCGCAAAATGGCATGTTCCAAAGGCTGACCGAAGTGTGTGCGGCGAAATGTTGCGCACGGGGCGTGAAATGCTGTCTTTAAGATCTCGTAAAGTTCTTGGATTTTCACTACTTATCAGATGTTTCAAATGTCCATACAGCCAAAAAAAAGTCGCAAGGAGTGAGGTCTGGGGATCGGGCAGAGCACACATTCTGTAAAATGTCGGGACAGTTGATGACACGTTCTGTAAAATGTCGTCTAAGAACATCTTTAACAAATAATGCAGTGTGTGGAGGCGTACAATCTTTATACAAGACAGAGTTCCTCCGTGCAATCTTTATACAAGGTGACCCAAACTTATCGAGCATAATTGTTTAGGAACATTGTATGGTTCAAATGGAACAAAAAATGTCCTATAAACATTACATCTAGTTTCGATCGTGTGTGAGAAATCGACGTCTGAACGACCTTGTCTCCTTTAGAACTTGGATGGCAAACACCTCGAAAACACCTCCCGAAGTGGATGGCGCCTATGAGGAAATGCATCCGCGTACAATCTGCTGGCTTCTGCAGCGTTACCAGCAGCAAGTCCAGTAAAAATGAATGCCCGCAAATTCTGTATTTGTGAAAACAAACGGATTAATGAACTTCGACGTTGTGTTGCACAATATGAGCAACTGCTCAAATCAACCGCCAAGGTCAATAAAATACCTTTCACACATGTTACAAGTACGACGATATACGACGGAAAATGCAAAACAGAAAAACGTACGTTTTTTCTAGGAAAAGACTCTAAATAAAAGAAAATAGACAAACGTCGATATCTCACACACGATCGAAACTAGATGTAATGTTTATAGGATATTTTTTGCTCCATTTGAACCATACAATGTTCCTAAATAATTATGCTGGATAAGTTTGGATCACCCTGTATAGGAACTATTTGTATAAACATTGTGCGTGCAAGGCACTGATGGGCTTGCTGAGCCGGAACAATTTCGTTCTCTAACAGCGAAGCATATCGCTTCCTGATGACCGAGAATGTCACTGGATCTCTACAACTTAACTCCTCGAAGAAGTACGGGCCGAGAATAAATGGTGGCGTAAATCTACACCATACCGTCACTTTTGGGGAATGCAACGGACCTCTAAGAAAGCGTGCGGAATTTTCTGGTTCCCAAATGCGGCAGTTGTGTGTATTCACCGCGCCGTCCAAGTGAAAATGCGCTTCGTCTCTCTAGACGATATTCCACGGTCATTCTGACTTCAACGCAACCAAGAAACTGAAATGAGAACTGGAATCGATCGTCACAATCATGTGGAAGCACCTGCTACACAAGTGAAAGTATCGGATAATTTCCGTTTGATCTTATGGACAGTTGAACATGGCCAATTCAATGCCTGTGTTATACGCCGGACACTGGTACTACCATGGGAATTTGCAGCTCTATCCTCTTCCAGCTGAAGTGAAACCTCCTCTAATGCGTCTGGAGACACGGCTTTTCTGCTTCTGCCAGGACGAACTGACAATGATCCTGTTTCTTCAAATTTCGTTACCATTTTCCGAAAGTTTTTCACATTAATGGGGCCTTTTTGCATCCCCTTCAAAGTCCGAAATTTCCGTAGAGCAGCTACTGCGGAATTACTGGTTTGGTAAACAGTTTCTCTAACAACGCGAGATCTCGTAACTTAACGTCATTGTGAGCGGTATGCACATTGAACACAGGATCTCCACGAATGTTTCTCGGTTTTATACAGTAGGTAACAGCTGCTGCGTGACGGCACATAAATTTACAATTTTACTACAGTTATTCAATGTAAACGTTCTCTGGTGGCGAAATTCTTAACTAATTTTTTTTCGCAGAAACAAATTACCATCCCTTCATTACGTCCTCCACAAAATTTCGCACATTTCTGATGAATGGTTTCGCCTGTAGGCAGCTTTGCAATAGAGTCCTTTAATTATGGACATTCTGTATATAGGGTAATTCCTAACGATATGGACAAAAATAGTCCGGGAGTGATTCCGTAGCAGGACAAGAAACAAAAATTATCTGAGGACTAGCCAGGAAATTAAGCTTACTTCTATTGAATCGTTTGCTGGTATCTGAACAATACCTTCTTCGGCAGACTAATCCTAATGAACTGATTGCCGGGCCTCACCTCTGTTGATTTCTGCTTTTGGGCCATGTGTAATCCCAGCCGATTTCTCATATTAGAACTCTGACAAAACGTTTGCAAGCCTGCTGTTGTAACGCTGTTCGGATAAAGTTCGGGTTTCGAAAGGGCACGTCAGTCTGTGATATGATGTATAAATGATGCATGCAGATATGTGCAATGCAAAATAATGTAATAAATGTAAACCTGATTGAGGGGCTTATCCTCCTAACTGCTCATCGTCTTTTCCCTTCGCTTGTTCGACACTGGCTGGCCATCCGCCTCGGTCAGGATCCAGGCGGCTGTAGGAACTGAGGCAGATGTTCTTGCGTCTGTAGACGCTACAATGATCTTTAATCAGGAGCCCAGCTCACATGGCATAAATATTACTTTCAGTTCTCTGCTACAATTATATCTATACGAGCATTTCTCCGTGAAAAAATCACGGATCCAAAAGAAAATGCATTCCGATGCACAAAATTCAAACGCCATTCACTTCCAGTGGTTATGTACACTCAAAATAGTACCATAAAGCGCTACTAAATTAATGCCATCTCTCCGTGGTTAAAGAAAGTTCATGGTAAAGAGGAATAAGATAGTGCGCAAAACCACTCACTATCTCCTTTGCTACTGCCCATAACAACAATTCCTCTTTTGGAGAATTATATCCCTGAACATGCTAAACGACACACGGTCTTTGCGTTGTAAACAGCGCCGCTTCGCTCTCATGTGTCCCCAAATTGCAGTTTGTAATTTTGCCTCAATATCGGCATCCGAAATCGCTCAATGCGCAGGCGAATGCACTCTCTATCTTATTTCTCTTCTTTGGTGGTTACGGACATTCGTAATTATTATTATTATTATTATTAATGATGAAAAATAGGAAAGAAAATTCCACAGCCTGAGTTCGAACCAGGAACCTTTGGCGTACAATAAAACCCTCACTGAACATCTTATGATTATTCTTTATTATTATTAGGATAAACATATTAAAACAATGGATTTTTCTTTGGATGCTGTTAAGCTGTTATAAGAAAGTCTTGTTTTCCTTGGATCCGTGCTGTACCGGAAAGCAGAGATCTCATGATTATTCTATATGACAACGATAGATTATGATCGTCAAGCCAAATCCAGAAATCCCTGATAATCTTAAAAAAAGTCTGGATTCATCATCTTTTAAAGTTTTGCGTTTACGAACAGAAAATCTCGTCGCTTCCTCATCTGAATGCCGCAATCTCACAAAATTTTTAAGTAATATCTCCTTACATCGTGAACCATCTGTATAATGACTGGGATTCACCTCTTTGAAGCCGTGCATGTAATCACATCGAAAATATTAAGTGAAATACCGTTCAGCCTATGATGCATGATTTTGTTGAACATCCTGTATTTTATTACTTCAATATTTATTTCATAGTTAGATTCCTTTGCAAGCATAAATTTATTATATATTATAGCGTCTCTTACAATGGGATGATATTGATCAATAAGTGTTAGCGCACTGTTCATAGGTGGAATGAATGCTCTGTAAAAGTACTTATGGTCTGTGATATTTTTAAAAATGGTAACAATACATCTGACTTTTGGCAATTTAAAGAAGCTCTACAGATAATATATACATGTAATATAAAGTATGTTTAGAATAAAATTTTCATTTTCATGTAAGCTATTTAAATTCCTCTCTTTAATGTATTTGAATAAATTAAGACATTTGTCAAAACATGTCCAAATCAGCAGCGCCTTGTTTGCTTTCATAAAGGACTGTTTTTAAGTTTCACATTAGCACTCAATTTTTTTAAGAAATCTCAATGAGAAATATCTATAAGATCTTTAAACGAAATTATTTCACTATAGTCAGAAATCTAAGTTAGCATGTAGCTTCGTTTCTGCCATCTAATCTTCACATTCATTTACCACATTATTGCTCATCAACTCAATTAGCCTCCTATACCTTGAAGCTTAACGAAACAATCTAATAGTTTCATGCTATAAGAACTAACTTGTTAATTTGATTAAAATAGCAACTCGGGAGATTTTTGGCGTAGAGATCTGATGTATATTTAATGTATAAGAATAAAAGCTCATCTTTAATATCAAAGCTGTCGAGATATTGAATTTTCGTCGGCGTAGTACCTCGCCTCATCCCTCTTTAGCTTTCTTTTCAAATCCTAAAGAAGCGATTTTTCTCCTCTCTTTCGTTCTTTATTTTTTTCCTTCCGTTTCTGATGAGATTTCTGCTGACGTGTGGGCGCACATTCTCCTTTCAAAAATCGATTTGGTCACAACAGCACCCTCTTCTTGGAATCGCGGCAAATTATTGAATGGACTGCGGTGCAAGATCAGGCAAAAGGAAAGATAAGAAGGGAGGGGAAGGTTGCGGCTACTGGCCCCGGGCGCTATCGCCAAATCCCCGTCGTTCTCTCTCTCACTCGCTCACTCTCTTTTAAGCCTAACATCCGGAGAAGATTTTAGCAAATGAAGACGCACAGCACCGAATAACAGCAAATCCATTGCACACTAGAAGAATCTGCCTTCGTTATAGCGAAACGAACACTACTGCCTCCTAGACTGTTCTTTCTTCTACTATTATTTCTACCTCGATCTTTTTGCTATTTCTTTCTCGTAAGATTTCTGTAACCAAATGTTGGTTGTAAAAAAATATTTTGTTAAGTATTGCGCAATACGACAACGCTTAAACGATGCATGCATAAATAAATAATGTTGTTGCTTTTTTAATTAAATTCCCTATGCTTCTTTTACAAATTTACAACGGTAATATAAATTATGATAGCTTAAAATTACGGAAAGCGTGTTATCTAGCAACATGTTTAATATACACTTTCAATAGTATAATTGTGTACGAATCTCTGATTGTCTCACTCTAACTTGAAGAAAATACATGTAGAGGCTGAATTGGTCCATGAGAATATTTTTACAGAAATAAAATTTGTATAATACGAACAAGTAAATTTTATCATATTTTTCCCAGAAAAATGTGTTTATTCTAAGGAAAAGTAGAATTATAATTAATTAAGTTTGCTTCGGACTCGTATTTTTGATAACTGTATGGATTACAAAAATTTTTTAGCGTGTATAAGCAATATAATTCATTTAACATTCTAAAAATCATAGGAGTTATACTGAAGTAGTAAATGGCTTCATATTTGATAAGCTAACGTAAAGAACATAGGCGATTCATGGTTTAATGGTTATTTTGCGTTGATGAGTTACTTTTGCATATATGTACACAATTTTGTTATATTTGTATTGTTGATATGGAAAAAACAAAAACTCGAAAAATGACCGGAAGTTAAGTCCAGGAGACGGATCAAAAAGAGGACCAATCCCAATAGGATCAAGTGAAGAGAGGGAGAGAAGTTGTCAGTGGAAGTATTAATATCTGAGTACAGGAATTTCATTACAATGCTTCAATATTCAGTGTTGCCAGGCTTTTGTGCAGTGAGTGTGGATAACCCGTGGTAGAAAGAACAATAGGAATATTTCAATGTACATGCGAATTAAATATAACTTCATTAATTTAATGTAAATATAATTAAATAAAATTTAAAAATAAAACTAATAATAAAATAATAATGATAATGAAAAGTCACCTTTTTGTCCACAACCTTTTGAGGTTTAGATGATGTCAATTGATAAGAGTTTTTCTGTTGATTTTCCACTGATGATCCAATTTTTTAAAACAGGAGATTTTTATGTTGAATTCAATATAGAGGATGGAGAATTTTTTTTTAATTTACAAAAAATAAAAAACATTAGGAATAATGTGTATTTAGTTCGCTCCCCAATTATTATAATTATTTGCTCAGTAAGGTGTGGGATCCTGTCTGGTCCGACGAAGAGTACTAACTTGACCTGGCATCGACTGCAAGAGGCTGGACGACTTCTGGTGAAGTATTGAGTAATGCCATCTGAATTGCCACCCACGGATCCCAGGTATTGGTAGATGACGGATCTTGGGTGTGCAGGGACCTCTCTGACACTTACGGTAAATGCTCAGTGGTTCATGTCCGGGAAGCGAGCCGACCCAATACTACCTAAAAATAAGGCCTGAGCGCGGAAACGTCAAACACAAACATTGTTATATCATCATTCGGGGTCACAATTTATGGCTTATTATTGGTAGAAATACGCTTAAACATAACTCCGTACGATGATGTAACAATGTATGACGTTTCCGCGCTCAGGCCTTTAGGTGGTGCTGGCTGGCCACACCTTTCGTTGAAACTCTCCTGAATGCTGCTCAAATAGCAGCTAAACTCCATAGGTGATATTTGCAAGTGACATTACAATGACGTAATTAGTGGAGTTTTTTGATTGGTTGCCTTATTTTTAAAACGTGAATTTCTTTGAGCTTATAACTTTTTCTGTATAATTGTGGACATAAATCCGCATTTTATAAGGAAAATTCACTACTGCAAATTCTCTTTTAAGTAAGAACCTTACACAAAAGGACACTCTGCCAAGGGTGGTTACTGTCAACACTCTTGTTCATTATCTTTATGGTCTGAATAGACAGGGGCAGCCGAGGCGATGAGTGTGTTTGGGTGGGCGATAGCCTGGTGGAGAGGTTGCTCTTTGCTGACGGCCTTGTCCTCCTTCCCAGAGATTGTCCACATACTGTATCATTAGCAAAGCTGTGAATTCAAACAGTTATTAAAAATATAGTCCGTTGTTTTGAAGTAGAACCTCGTATAATTTAAATTCAGAGATAAATGTTTCATTCTTTACGCGATTTTCTTTACTGAGATAAATGTTTTATTCAATATGCCGCACCTTTAAAGTTTCTTGCGTGCGAGATGAAACTGTAGGAAACTTTCACAAGAGGTTTCAGTATGTGAATAGAGAAGATGCTGTCGATTGACGATATGAAGGAGGTCGTGAAAAATGCTAGCGATGACTTTTTAATAATAGGCATACATGCTCATGTTAAAAGATGGCGTACGGTTATTTTTAAGAGATAGAGCTTATGTGGAAAATAATAGCACCTTCTTCTAAAGAGACTATTCACATACTCTGTAATTAGCAAAGCTGTGAATTAAATAGTAGTTAAAAATAGGATGTGTTTTGAAGTATAAAGCAAATCTTTTCTTAATTTATAGATTTTTTATTCTTTATAATGCAAAGTTTTACACCGTATTTCTTTAATATCTATACAATTTCATTATATTACATATATATTTGCCGCTTTGTATATATATATTTCCACCTATTGCCATTATCGATCATGTACAACTTTTAAATTGAGCACTCGATTATATTTCATTTTAAATTAACCACCTACTCGTTATAAACTATAAATATATATGCTCGCTCTTAATATCAAGCACGATAAGAGAGAAAGAGACAGAGAGAACTTGCAATCTCGGCAGTATATAATAAACTGTAATGAGGTCATTCTGTGGAGGCCGTCCGTACAATCTTCTCAGTTGCTGTTATCGTTGTCTACGGAGAGCAATAGAAAACAATTTCTCTTTAGCGAGAAATGAAAAGACATTGGCGGCGAAAGAGAATAAAACACGCCTACGCGAAACGAAATCCCAACGTTGCTGATTAGTCGATAAGAGATATCGCACTCGCCACCTAATGTTCACCAAGATAAAAGTTTATACCTTAGGCGAAACAAAGGGAAGAATAAAAATAAAATAGAAAGGAGCTATTTCGTTCACATGTTCTCACCCACAAGAAAATGTATGTATATTGATCATTTTAAATTTAATCGAGGAGGAGCAAAATTATTTTTTCCGAGCAAAACGCCCTGATATTTTAAAAGCCAAAAATATTGCAGAATATTTAATCGTTATTTTTCTGTAAACTACATTTTATCCAAATGCATACATTTTATATAATTGGGTAAAGTTTTAAAATAATTTCTTAAAAATTTTATAATTAATGTCCTAAGGTAGGCATTATAAAATGCAGCAGATATTTTTTTTTTTGAATCTATATTATTATAGACATCCATATTTGATATTATACCGGGTGATCCAAAAGTGTGCTACATTTTTTCATGAAACTAATAATTGTTTTGCCGTGACGAATTCTTTAGCAAAGCAATTGTTTGCGCGTGCCTCGTGATTCTTATGGAAGCATTGAATTGCTGGAAAGCAAACACTGAAAATATCGTTAACAATGTAAAAAAATGTAATATACTTTTGGATCCCTGGTATACCTTGTTATGAGATGTTATTCTGGCAAAAGCTTGGCAAACCTAGTCCGAAGAGCGTTCAACAATGCAGCACATTTGCACCACATTTGCGGTTTTTTACTTCATATTTTTCAGTAATGGAATTTCTCTTGGCAAAAATGAGACTATGATATATTAACAGCGGTTTAAAAATAGTTATGGAAAGACAGCCGTGGATAAAGGCAAGCATGACTGTTTCTGCAACCGGCTGTCAACATCGGAATAAGGTCGAATCTGAGAGAGAGATCTGCAGAGATTACGAAGGCATTCAAGGTTTGTCATTTAGGTGGTGTAAGGTTAAAGATACAAGAATATGTGTAAGAATAGGTCTTTATACATAACTTGCATCTACTTGTCAAAACTGCAATAAAACTTAATGAGAAAAGGAAAATATACGAAATGCGATACGTAATGGACACCTACGATATCACATGATTGTCATATAATTTTTGGAATTGTGTTTGATTAAGCTATGAGGAAGTTATTGTATTATTACCATTTGTATGACTTTGAGAAACCGCAAAGAGTTGTTTGGTCATAAACATGACCGAAGGAAAACCGACAATTAAGTAGAATTTATTTTATAAGCGCTTTCTATAAGAAAATTTTACGTGAATACATATCTGTGCTGTTGCATAAAAGAAAAGAGTACTAACCTTCGTTTAACACATTTGTATCCTAGTCAGAGACATGCGGTAGATTTTCTCAGTATGATGCTATTCTATTATGCAAATGCTCCCAAATGTCGCCCCTTACGGTGCCGCCTGATGCGGCCACATCTTTGCATCATTTGCACGGCATGACCCTGATCGTAGTTCATTACTTATTATTACGTTGATTCTATTTCCGTTGCGTTTGTGTAGCATACGATCGGTGCTTAAGTATGTTTATTGGAAAGCATGCAAATCAAGAAATTACTAAAAATTACCATAATAACATTCACTTTCATGAGGAAAATCAAATAAAAGGCATGTCTCAGCATACAAAAGACAGAACGGCAAGCTACACGGTTCCTGAAATGGTCAACATGATCTTTTACTTTGGATTGTCATTGTTTGTGATCGTTCATCGGATTTTGGCATTTATTTTTTGTTTTGTTCGGAATTCCATGCTGAACAAGGGTTCAATTGGAATTGTTCGTGTATCTGTTACGGCTTTAACGTGATAATGTTTTAAGGCTGGACATCATTCTATGAAAAAAGTGATGCGAAAAACGACACCAGAAAGTGTTACAGAAACAGTTTGGCATTGTTGTTGCATGTTTAAGCATTGTTGCAACACCACCTAAAGAGAATGAGTAGAGGTGTGTTGATTGTTGGCGCAGGCTTGAAGAATACGCCGGAACTGAAAAGTCATCTGACCATGGTTGACTGAGTAACAATTTTTATTTAAATCTTTACTACTGATATATTAAGAAATATATTGAAAATCTGGTAACAGATAGCCCCACTATAACTACTTCTTATTCGTATAATGGCCTAATGATTTGCTTTCAGTGTTTTGAATGAAGACTAATGAACCCTAGTGTATTGGAATGAACTCTTTTTCTTTTACAATAAATATATTTTAGAACTCACAATTTAATTCATAATTTATTATTTTGAAACATTTAGATCTTTTGATGCTTTTTGAAGTCTTTATTTTATTTATAATTTATGCGCTTGTTGCATTGCTATGTGCTTTGAAGTGCTTAATTTATTTCCACAGATTCCTTCCTTTCTATAGTTAAGAATAATGTTCCGACCCAAAAAGTGTTACGCGTGATGCAATAATGATTACGGATGATGCAATAATTTAAATTTTTCATCATACAAAATACACACGTTTTGTGATTTCAGATACTGCGAAAATATTCCACGTGCCATGTTTGTGGCCCCACATTCGATTGTGAGCACAGACGCGAGTAAGATGACGCACCTAAAGCATAGACGCTGTGTTTAATCGACATATCGAGAGACTCGAAACACGTGCTTATATTTCATACTTCAGTTATTATAAGCCCTTATTCCGTATTACCGATGTACATGATTCTGTAGACTCTTCCATTGATAAATAAATAAAAGTTTTATATAGCTTACTGTATAAAATATTTATTTGTTGCACCTAAAAACATTATCATGATTTAATGCTTCGGACTGCAGATTCGAAACTAAGTCACCTTTTTTAAGATAGGATTTGATGATGAAAAGTGCGCCATGGGATAGGTCATCCACAATTTTCTATACATTGGATTAATCAAAATTGACATATCTGCTTCGGTTACGAAAATAAAAGGGGGGCTCGTTTTTGTATAACTGGATAGATTAATTGCATGAAATTTACATAACTTTTAACATAATGGCCTGTACAATCAAGTCTTGCAAAGCCAATAGCAAAGAAGTTGAGGCTACAGTTGCAGCCTACGAGTAGCCTCTTGGATTACGGATGCATCGTCTTCGAAACCTACAGCAACCTACAGCAAGGGCTACGTCACTCGATCGTTACACACTGCTCATCACGGATCATAACGCTCTACGTGGCGTCAATTGCAAATTCTACAGAACGACCAGAACATCCCTATTTGTGATGCTTCGTCTCCCTTGTTGAATTCCTGGATCCAACTGAATACCACTTTCCGTGATATACAGTCCGGAACCCATTTCGCAATGCACTTCCTCCGTGGATAATCTTACGCTAAACTATTATTATTTAAAAACTAATATTATCAATGCGAATAATATATTTTAAGTAACTGTTTGTGCTTTTTTTTCAAGATTGATACACTATTTTATTTTTTGAAGGTTAGATATAGAACCGGAAAACATTAAATATTCATCATCATTATTTTCATCATCAACGTCAATAGGAAATCAATGAATTTTTAAAAATCATTATAAAGTATCGAATAGACAAAATCATAGGTAAATTTATAATAATGTATGCTACAATATTAAAATATATGGCATCAAATCATTTAAAAACACGCATAACTGCAATTAAAGTACCTCAAAAATCAGTTATTATAATTAAATAAATAAACTGGAATTAATTTCATTTGATTTCCATAAATACAGTGATTTCGACAGTGTGCAACACAAAGAATCTCTAAAGTTTTATCGATTTTTTTAATGTGTAAATGTGTGAGAGAAGATAGGTATGATAATTATTCATTTGTAAGGGAGTGGCTTTTATTAGAGATGTTTAATTTTAGCCTTCCCTTGTGCCAATAACTTCCATATGTCTTGCAAGAGATTTTTTTTCATTTCGTATTTATTCTTTCGGAATATTTTTTTATTATTGAACCGTCGACGCTTTCAAAATCACCCGGAGCCCCGACAATTTACCTCTCGGCATCAATCGATGCATTCTTTCGACATGATGGCGAAAAATAAAGAAACTGCATCAAAGTAAGCCATGGTCAATTGTATATAAATTTAATGATTATATAAGAGCTGTAGGGGTTAGTAATATATGTGTTGTCATGTGAACATTGTAGCAAAATCAGAACTGAAATTGTCGAACAACAGACATGAAGAGATCGGTTCGAGTGCATTCAAATTTTGTGAAAGTTTTGAAACTTCAATTTTATAGTTTCTTGAATGCAAATTAAATGTATTTATTATTGATTAATCATTTTGACTTATATGTTTCTGATTTCACAATTCTGTAAATATAATTTAATCTTCTTAATGACCCTAAACAAATTCGTTTATTGATGTTGAACTTATGTGACGAGCTTTCCGATTTGATTGGGTGTATATTTCTAAATGATGGGGTAGTTCAAAAAAAAACAAACTCACAAAACTTTATTAGCAGCAATAACTTAAAGTGGTAGATAATAGAAAAAGTTGAATAAATTAAATAAAACAATCTAATATTATTGCATAAATTACTTAACTATAAATTAGATTAACCGTCAACAGATTATAGGATTTTAAAAGTATTTCCAAAAAAAATAAAAATTACGTTTCTCAATTAACATTAATAAAGAGGAAACTCGAAAAAATTATCACTTAGAGGTTAAGGAAATGGCATAATTATTTGAATAGTGGTCAATTCATCTTATTCCCACAAGAATGCTGCGTTTTAGAAAAGTAATAGTATTAAAACTATTCTCATCTACATATAACAATGGGAGGTCAGGAAAAGTAATATATAAAATTTCGTGGTAATTTATGTTGCAACAATAGAAATTCTCAGCTCAATGTCAAATAATCAGCTTTACGTCACCTGCTATTCTAAAATTGAGGCATTGTCAACACAGTTAAGTAGACATTATGCAATAAAGTCTTTTAATCTTATCACAAGATTTGATCATACAATACAATTGCATTTGCACTGTTAAGGAACAGCATGCTTTTCCATATATTGCAACAAATAGTAAATCATTCATCAGGTTTCTTCCCTCCAGAAACTTCAAGCTATGCAGTGAAGCGTTAGTTAGAACAACTAAATACTGAAATTTGAATACCATTCTTAAAACCGGAACTTTGAAGATTCTGTAAACAACGATCACTATTTCATTACACAAGAGTAGGACGCCGTGAGCTCATTCTTGCCGAGTTTCTAATGACTTTTTCTCTCACATGAACTACACAAGTCCTGACAGACGAGTTACTTTTCCGACTTGAAGAGAATAATCAAGCATGGTTCACGTTCTCTCTTAGACCTGAACACACTGGCGACTTTTGTCGCGCAAATTTTCTTGACAAAAGAAGGGGACAGGGTTAAAAAAAGAAGGGTTAAATATAATGGAAATGTTCCTGGAACTGTCGCGGCCGTCGCAGCTTCGTGTCGAGAAATCCAGGCGACATACAGGTGTTCAGCAGAAGGGGCTAATTTGCTGTTGATTAGCCATTGTATTTTACCCTTACAGTCCTCCTATTGTTAAGATGTTGCGCGATAAAAGTCGCTCAGTGTGTACCAGACTTATAGGCCTGGTGAGTTTCGCTAGAGTTATCCACGAAAGTCTTTCAGTCAAACTAAAAATAACATAACTCATCCACGCAAAGTCTTTCTGTTGATTGCAGTGTTGGCGAGGCTCTTGAAGAAACATCGTACTCGGAAAAAAGATACTACCTCTATTGTGGCAACGGGCTACAAACGATTATCCTCTGCTGGATCACCAATCCAAATGGAACGTTCGTAGATTTCGGATTCCTGTGCGCTGTGTCGCTGCTCCGAACAGTGCGTTAATAACCTATTCCTCGCAGATCCTTCCTAGTAGATAATAGCGACTTTTTTGCTTCAAAAAACCCCAAAAGGTTATCTGTCACGGAATTCCGTCTCCAACCCGAATTTCCGTGACGGAATCA
>JAHWFO010024946.1:458184-473661 GCA_023313115.1 Rhysida immarginata | reverse complement strand
TGCGTCCCGGTGTCATTTGATTGTTCAATGCAGTATTGTAAGTAAACGGAGCTGCGGGGACCCCATGTTCATATGACAAAAAATACTTCTAAGGACCTCTTCTATCATCTCCCAAAAATCTGTACTCAATTCAAAAACACCCTGTATATGCAATTCCAATCCTACAATGTCCATACATAAACAACAGACGACGTGAAACCTCATTGAGAGTAGAAAAGTGTGCATTGTTAGGAAAATGAAAACTGGTCAATAGGCAACAATGTATAGATAGAGGTCAAAGTTAAGAGGATAAAAAATAGCTTAATAAAATTCAACTGACGTATACACTCGTCACACATGAACAGGTTATAATTAGATCATAATATAGTGGCACCTTGGTTAACGACGGCCTTAGATAATGATGAATTGGTTAACGAGGAGTAGGTGTAAGTAAAAAATGCCCTGGATAACAACTCTGGCTTTGGTTAACGACGCTTGATTATGTGCTTAACATAGCCTAATAATCCCACAGTAAAAAAACATGCCGTTTTCTGCAGATCGTACAAGCAGCGAACCTAACGGATGGCCTCAGAACTTATTGCTAGCGCAGGCATCGTTATGACGTCAAAATTCTCCAACCAATGGGAAATCGCTTTATCAGTTGGCTATGGTTCGCTTCTAGTCGTCGTAAGTGGTCAAGATAGTTTTTAATTGCGTTAATATTTCGTTTAACGGCAAAATATTTAAACTTCCGAAAAAGAATTAGCCCAGAAAGTAATGCACCACAATTTTTTTCTTTAACAATTATTTATTGAACACAATGAACCTTATACACACGAAAGAATAATGTATCTTCTACACTCCCTATTTTTCCACATAATCTCCGTCCCGTGCTATGGCCTTCCTCCAGCGAGACACAAGGGCCTGTTTGACCTGTCGGTACCAGTCCTTGTTCTGTTCACGCAGCCATGTCTTCACGGTGCGAATCACCTCTTCGTCATCCTCAAAATGTCTTCCACGAATGACATTCTTCAATGGCCCAAACAAGTGAACGTCTGAGGGCGCTAGGTCAGGGCTGTAGGATGGATGGGGTAACACTCCAACCCTGTTTCGTGATGTGTTCCGACGTCCTCAAACTGGTGTTAGGGTGAGCGTTATCGTGTTGAAGCAAACACTCAACTGGATTGTTATGGCGTCCAAGTCGCTGGAAGTGCTTCTTGAGTTTGGTTAAAGTGTTCACATATACCTCAGTCCCAAAACACAGTGATCATGACCTTACCAGCAGAAGCAGTTGCTTTGAAATTTTTCTTCTGTGGAGAGTGCGGATGACGCCATTCCATTGATTGTAGTTTTGTTTCGGGCTCAAAATGGTGCACCCAGGTTTCATCAGCTGTCACAATCCGGGACAAGAAGGCTTCAAAACGTTGCAGCAACTCAGAAGAAATGTTTTTTTCTGAGAGCTTTGTGTTCCTCCGTAAGACAGACTGGAACCTATCGTGAATACGTAATCAAGAGCACGGTTGATTTCACCCACACTTCCTTTGCTGATTGACAGCTCCAGCGCCAACTGCCGAGTCGTTTTGCGTCGGATCTGACGAAAGAGCGCATCAGCACGCTGCATCTTGTCAGGTGTGACAGCCGAGGATGGCCGCCCCCGACCGCGGCAAATCTTGCAGCTCCGCCGAACCGCTTTCTGATGGCCTCACCCTCTGTCCCCAGGACTAACTGTACTTCTGTCAACTGCTCATGCCCCATAAACTGCACATAAACATTTGTGAATGTTTCCAATCGTTTCCATCTGTTTCTCGTACATCACTTACAGACGCCATGTTGCTTCATTGCTGCACGTAGGCTATCTGTTGGAAGAAACGGAAACTTTGCGTGCGCACTCCAAAAACTTCAAAGAATGCATATCTCAAGTTTCGCATTCGTGCCATTGTTGGGGACGGAGAAAAAAATTGTGGTGTCTTACTTTATGGGCTACCCTCGTATATAAGAAACAAAAAAAAGCAGTAATTTATTCTGATTGGAAAGTTAAAGCGAAATTTCTTGAAAAAAAAACCACGCGGTCTGATTCAAACATGATTTCCAGGCCTTCTGCTAAGTGGTTGGTCATGCGCAGATGGAAATCAGGAATCAAAGGAAACCCCGGAGTGTACAGATTTCGTTTTAGTAGGCTATGAGGCTTAATTTGGTTAATGTGTTTCCGTTCATCAGTTGACATGGAGATATTCTTTATCCTGCATGACAGCAAAACTCAGCCACGCGCGGGAGAACGTTGTTGACCAGAGAACAGACATGCGGCATAGCGGTGAAGCTCAGATATGTTTGATCATGGATGAAAAAATGTTTTCTTCATCCATAGTTTGACCAATCAGAATCTATTTGACCCCTGTCAGCTGCTTACTTTTTTCGATGATTGTATCTTTTCTTATTTAGTCCATCCAGCCTTAGTTTGCGTGAAATGTGATGGCCATTTCAATTGTTGGACATTGTTACTATAAAAATTAAACATTAGATAACAATTAAAATGTCCATCACATTTCGCGCAAACTAAGGCTGGATAGACTATAGTGTACTATTCTTTATTTTATGTAGTATTTAAGCATTATTTTTTATGAATAAATGATATGTATCATATTTTATCTGCATTTTCACATTTTAGTTTTATCTGCATATTTCATAGATGCTATAGTTGTTGAGGAGGAATCGAAACAAATTAATCGATTTCCAATTATATCTTATGGGATATAATCGTACCTTGGATAATGACAGTTTTGCATAATGGATTACTGAAATAGAAATGATCAATTTATATAATTTTAAGTTAAAAAAATATAAAAAAAACAAGTCTAAAATATCTCAAAGCACTTTATCCTTTTGTGTATATGCATTTTAATAGAATATAAAAACATATTTGTTTTGAATAAATATAGGTAATTTGTGATTTGGCTATATTTCTTATCGAATATTCTTCCGGTTATATGGCTGATCCCTAAGTTCCCTCTAGAAAATACATAGAAAAACAACTTTGACAAAATAATGTAGTTTGCTTTATGATTATTTTTGAACAGCTATAATACATTTGAGCCTGCTGTTACATTAATGGTTTTATTAAAGGAAGATTCTTATTCTTTTGCTGCACTAAAAGGTTGATTTGAAATTCGTACATTTTAATGCATCATTAGGAGCCCCATTAGCCTCTTGTGTAAGCCTGTTCAGTATTTTCCCCCTCCTCTTCCTTCCTTTTCAAAACTCATCGTCTCATGTTCGCTGCTGCCAGTTTTGAAAGTGTAAGAAATTTGCCTTTCAATTGCGACACAAGGACACAGAAATGGCTGCGAAGAAGCAACTTTGGCACAAATAATTTCGAAACGGAATTCTAAGGACGTTGATGAGCGGAAGAAAAGGACGAGGTTTATTTTTTTCTTCATTTTCTTCTTCCATCGCCAAATAGGGTTCTTTTGTCGCTGACAGTGTTGGTGAGAAGATGAAAGGGGTTTCGAAGTGCGGTGGCTTCTTTAAGGCAACGCAGGTGTCGCCCAGGTGTGAAAAGGAACCCAACGAACGGAGGGTGTGTGGGCGGACATCGCTTATGCAAAGAGGCGGTGCATTTAAGCGTTACAGGCTTCATGAATGTTTGAAAAGTTCCAAGAGACGACATGCAAAGAGAAGAGAAAGGCGGAAGAAGGGTAGGCGGGTGCAGGGAGGAGGGGGTAGCAGAGGTGGAGGTGGTGGTGGTGGTGGTGGTGGAAAGAGGAAGAAATTTCTCCTGCAAAATAACCGCTCTGTGCCGCTACATCAGACACCGGCAATTCACCCATAATTAAATCCAGTTTGCCATAAATCGTTGCCCTCATTTGCCGTGCGGCGGCGCTCGGCGCCGGCCGATTCTTAAGTTTTCGAGCGCTTTTAAATAATAAATTGGGAATAAATTAATAATAATAATGAGGCAAACGAAGCGTCGTTGTTAGCACCCGTTTCGGCTCGTAGAGGGCGCCGACGTCTCCACACTTCTCGCCAGTTTGCGGAAGCTCCGAGACTTAGCATGGACTCGAAAAGGGCAAAATCGCGGAAACTGTTCGATCGAAATAAATAAACAGCTCATTGAATATATAGAAATGTCATTGCATTCATGCGTAACAAGCATAACAACAACAAACCTTAAATAATTCAGGATGATTTTATTATTCTTTCCTGAATAAAACTCGCTTTGATGACTTTGGTATCATTCCTAAAAAAAGTATCTTTATTTCATTTATAATAACCACTTAGCAATGTATTTTTAAAATCAACACAAAAAACGCGAAAACATTCGAATGATTTGTTGTCTAGAAAAAAAATGATGTTGCATAAAATTGAAACGTTGAAGTGGAATATAATATAAGTATTAGTTGAGATTTTTTATAATGATTTATATCACTAATATTTACATACTCTTCTAGTATTTTCATTTTTTTGTGAAATACATAACTTGTGTTGTGTAAATTAAAAAATCAGAATATCACAAGGCATATCATGCCCATCCTCACATGAGGAAGGCATCTCAACAACAACAATTAAATTTAATAAATTTAATAAAAAAATTGGAAAAAAAGCAGAAGAAACTTCATTTTATTGAATATGAAATTGAAGGAATTTGAGGAACCTAAGTTATATCTTAATCGATAACCCGCGAATATTTCTCCTTAATTTATAGATCAACTCGTATAGCGTTGTCTTCAGTTTGTATTAGAAGGTGCTTTCTTTAGTAATATTTAACATTCAGGTTGCTATGGATTACATTTTCATTAAACTATGAATTATAAAATTTAATTTTTTATATGAAGGTGAGCTTAATTGTAAAGGTTGAAGGAATGAGAATGATTGGTATATTTAGGTTAAATTATTATATTGTTACTGTTACTATAATAAGGCTGAGTTTATTACTGGAAGTTGGCACCGGAAATTGAATAGAGTTGTTTTCTGCTATAATAGTAATAATAATTCAATTCAATTCAGTTCATTTATTGTGTTCACACAGCTAGTTCAAGCCAAAACGGAACAACAATATCGAGCAAATAGAACGAGAGTTACAAGATTTAAAAAAAAATGGAGTAATAAATAAATAAATAAAAATAATTTTATGGAGTAAATATAAAACAGGTATTTGACAAAAAGCAATAACAAAAAAAATACAAAATGACAAGCATGAATTCAAGTAATGATAAAACGATAAATACAACCTTAATCACAAACATAGGATAGTAACAATGATACGGGAATTAATTAAATAAATCAATGACATCAGAATTTTCATTGTATAGGTTTTGAATTCTCATTGTATCGCGACGAAATTCTTTATTGAGTTTAATAGGAGGCCAAAGCTTCATGACGAGTTTCCTCGTAGTATGGAACGGTAATCAGATGAAAATAAACTCGATGAGGTTCGGACCATCTACCTTCCCTAAGAAAACACTCTTAAGAAGGTAAGATCAGTCTTCATTCTAATGTCTGAGAGTGCACACAGATCTAAAGGTATATCAAAATTAGGGAATTTCCACTTCAGAAACCGGAGGAAGACATTTTGCATCCTGTCCAGTTTACAAGACTGCAGATTTGAACCCTCATTCCATAAAACAGAACAGTAGGACAAAATGGGTAAAACTAGACTCCGATAGAGCCGAACAAATGCAAAGGTCACCGAAAATCAGCGCCATTGCGGAGAATGATACAAGAGCTCTATAAGCCTTCAGATGAACAGTCAACAAGGAAATTATAGGAAAGGGTGCTATCAATGATTATGCCACGATCACGGATACAGGGCTTGGCAACTTGCACGCTTCCACAAACAGAATAGGAGAATTCGATAAAATTGGTCTTTTTTGTCACAGTAAGAACAGAGCATTTGGTTGCATATAATAATATTAATAATAATAATAATAATAATAATAATAATAATAATAATAATAATGTGCCAACAACAGGGAACAACCCGGGAGCAAATAAAATTAGAAAAAGTAGAAATAATAAGAAAATCAAAACCCAAAAAGCTAGGCCGAGTCAAACAAGAACGGAGAATACAATATAATAAATAATGATAAGCATTATATAACAATAAAATAATAATAAAAAAAGTTTAATTTAATTTAATACTAAAGCAGCGACAACTGGGCGAACCCAGCAGAATTCTGGTGGGAAGAGCCCCAAGCTGCCATCGTACATGCGCGAACCCAAAAAAAAAATCAAATGCAAGGATTTAAGTGCAGACAAATGATAACTCGAAAAAAGAAACATTATAACACCACGAGGAAAAAAAATAGATAAAAACACCAAAAACAAAAAACGCACGCAGCAAAAAGCTTCAGTTGAATAGATAAAAACGTTTATACTGCTGACCAAAGGCGTACCCTCTATGAGAACTTTTTAAATTGTGAAAATTGTATTTACTAAGTATGTCAGGAACATTCATCCTTTCATAATAAAGATCTATTAATATATTGAAAAGAGAACGCTTGATAATTACGTCAATGTTAATTCATTACTCGTTTCATATGAGGCATCCCGAATTTAAAATTTTTCTTTAACATACTTCTTAAAACTAGATACTTTGCGCTGCAAAAAGCCAAATAATAATAATAATAATAATAATAATAGTAATAATAATAATAATAATAATAATAATAATAATAATAATAATAGAAATACTCGTAATGTCATTTTCGTAATGTAAACTGCACGAAAAGCTTTTGGCCTTTAATGTCTATTCCAAAAATATTATGAATGCCTTTGACATTTATTTTTAAAAATATCTGCAAGCGGTTTCAAGATTAGATTTAGGATTAAATACGATTCAGATTTCGTTTAGATTTAACAGATCATGCCGTGATTACATGAATCAATGTGTAGAAAAATTCTCTTATTTATTAGCGTTTCGTGGTATTAGTAGTATATTTATTTCTCATTGTCATTGTGATTATAAAACATTTTGACTCTAATCGATAATTATTGATATAACTTAAAATTTTGAAACAAAAAAGCACCTCGGAAGAGTGAAAAATAGCTGCTTTCCCTGACCACTCTTTCAGGAAAAGCGTTCCATTTTATTTTTCTTTGAAAAAAAGACCCGAATGATCCTGTCGAGATCTCGTCACTTATAAAGATTAGTTTGTTTTACTGTACAAACGATATGTACTGTACTACAATTTATGTTCCTGAAGCTCCTTCTCTTCTCTTTCCTTCCAGTTTACAGCAGTGGTTTACAGTGGTGTAATAGTAATTGCGTTTCGCTAGCGTACGAGATTTTCGTTAATTTCGATTAATTTCATTAATTTCGATTTCACTTGGAAATCTTTGCTATATTCTGTCGGGTTTTTAACTTTGCTGCAAGATGAAAGTTTATTTTAATTGGAAAATTGACCGAATGTTCTATAGGCACCGGACATTTTAAACATTCATGTGTCATTCTCTTTACTGATTTCTGCGTAATATGGTTTTAATAAATATAGTCCATTACAGCAATACTATAAATGTATTTATTTAAAAACGTTTTTGACTGACGCGCTTTTCGACCTGAAATCATCAACAGGATCATGATATTTGAAATTTGAGGATAGACAATTCTGAGAATATTTTATGACATAGAGTGATGGGATAAAAATGATTGGCTGGAGAAATTTACAAAGATTATACAGAGTTTAATAAGTATATAATAAAATAATGATATGACTTTTTCCATGTAAAAAAGGTACAGATGGAATGTACTTAAGTTTGATGAAAGTAAATTTGATCACCCAAAACTCACGATGACTTCCTGTAGATCCAAACGTTGGAGGCTTTTCTAGAAGAAATTCTACGCAGATGTTGACATTTGATGATAACACAGTCTTACAAGAGACGTACACGTAATTGTACGATGCACATTTTTTTTTTTTTGCGCGTAAGCATACCTTGAAAGCGATAGCGTTGCTTTCAATTGAAGTGGATTCGTGCGTATTTTGAGTACTGGAAGAATGAAGTCGTTGTATGGCTATACGTGCTCAAATTGTTTCGTTTTCTCGGTTTATGTTCATTCGAACATTTTCTTATTTTGCAAGCATCAATAGTAGCTATAGATGAGTAACAATTTTCAATTTGGTGTGAATCTGTGAGGTACGTATTCGTGTAGTTCCCTTGTTAGTTGAAAATGATGGTAAGAGGACGGTTTACCACCATTTTCAAATAAGACTGTGTTACATCGAATGTCAACATCTACGTAGAATTTCTTCTAGAAAAGCCTGCAATGTTTGGGTCTACAGGAAGTCATCGTGAGTTTTGAGTGGTCAAATTACTTTCATTTAACTTACGTATATTCCGTCTGTAGATTTTATTACATGGAAAATATCATATCATTACTTTAGAACTTCTACTTTCCATTTTTCAACTCAAGTATGATCCTGAGATCACGCACTTCATTCGGAAGGGAAGTAAAGCCGTAGGTCATGTGTACTCGTTTGCCGGCTGCACGTTAAAGAACCCTTGCGAGGCAAAATTTGTGGCCCCTATAACGCCGTTCTGAAATGACCATGGCAGTTGCAAAGGACGTTAATACCAAACAAACCAAACCAGACCAGCAACTCAAATATACAATAACAATATAAATCTACATCAAGCTAATTTGCGCTTCTTTTTTTACTTCTCTACAAAATTTTCAATCTTTATGAAGTAGAACTGTGCCGTAAACATTGAAATGCGTCAAAACTTTTTTTTTTTACTCGTTTTATAGAGTAACTCGAAGAGATATAAATTGGGCTATAAAATGACTTCGGGAGAATTTCCATTTATTATTTTCAAGAATAGACATTTCAAGATTAATTCTTACCGATCATCTGTCTCTTTTTGCTCTTGACTTGGATAACAGCGCTCGATATCCACGATGGAGTCGTTAATGAACGCTACTAGGAAAACAAATTTTCTATAATTTTCATTCATGATATTAACGATGTATGATCATCATTGTAATTGTCCTGCAGTAAAAATGGATATGTGATTCGTATAAAACGTAAATCGTAATGGATAAGTGACAATGAACCGAATATTTATTCACTTCGCATAATCGTTCAAAATTCTAAGACGACCAAACATTCAGAGTATTCACACTCACTCATAAACCTCCACAACTCACTTAATCTTTTATATTAAAAAACCCCAACAATAAAGAGTTGTTTAATATCATTATATTAATATAAGTGAGCCATACATTAAGCCATAAATGGTTTAAATCCTTGTTGGTCGAAATAAATGCTCCACTTCAGAAATGTAGAAATTAATTATATAAACTTATCTCTCAGAATATATTCATTAATTGAAAGTTTAACGTAAGTGAATTGTAATAATTAGTTATAAACTATTTCACCATTTCATTTTGATTGAAATGGCATTTAATTGTTTAATACGATTGACGAAGATAACTAATTAAATAATAATATTTATATGTTACGTTGTATATACTTGTAATATATTAGGGTATGGCAAATTAGATTTGATTTTCAATTAGATAAGCGGAATCGACTTGGGACTTTAATTAATAATATAATTAATTAATTATACTCTGAAAGTGGAATGAAAAGAGCCTTCAACTAATTCTATAAATTACAAATTACATTTTCTATCATAAGGAAATGAAAAAAGATTCGAATTTTCTGTAGATTAGTATTTGCAATTTTAACAACTTCGAAATTGAAATAAAATTATTAGCGAATCACCAATTCCTAATTGCTAGTAGAAATTTGGTCTTATTGGTTTGGAAAAATGCCGTGAATTTATTCCATGCTTTAAAATGAATTTAATAAAAAAGTATTTTTATGTATATTAGCAATTTATAAAAATTTAAAAAAATCATGTTTGAAACAGGTTTGATATATTCGTTTCCTCCTTTATTAAGCTCCATTATCGTGATTGGGTGACTCATGGTTGCTACCCGTAGGAAAAAAGTGAAAGCAGGTACCAATCAAATCTAAACCAATTTCATGTGCAACGCGTTCCTACTGGATTGAAATGAGTTTCCAAACTACTCCATTACGATTTTATGTTGTTTTGAAAATGCATTTAAAAACATCGTTTTTACTCGGAGGCGCTCGAAAAGCACAAAATGCTGATGCTTTTCACCCCCTCTACCCTCCCTTCCCTTTCTGCGTCAAAAGCCAACGATTATGAATAATTGACGCTCTTCCTGTAAATGATGAAATGTTCTGAAGCCTTTATCCTCATTATTTTTATTTCACATTTCAGGGCATTAAGCGAAAATAGGATTTAATGTTGCATTATTCAGCAGAATAATTAATGGGTCCATTAAAGTAGCGTTGACACTTTTCCCTTTCACACTCTTGCGACTTCAGCAACCTTCACCTACCCCACCACTAACATCACCCCCACCCAGCCCATCCTCTATTTATCGCCTAAAATTCCGCAATGTTTTTTTCAAGGCAACACATTTGAAGTTTAAGCTCCATATTAAAATTAATACCAATACATTGGAATAAAACGGGGCGAATTAAACTGAAGCGACAGTTCCGGAAAAGCGCTTAGTTGCCATTTTCTTTCCTCCCTATTATTAGTTGAACCTAGATTGGGATTATTCACCATTAAACTTTTTTCTGTATTACAGTTTAGAGTTGCCTTTATTAATTAATATTCTCCCTCCCCCCTCCTTGGTTTTCAACGTTATTTAAGTTGGAAATTACTAATCGGGAGATATTTAATATGCTCAAAATTTTCTTGGTGAAGAGCTCTCCTACTGAGCATAAAATTTTTATAATAATTAAATAGAAATCACAAATGAAACTACGAACTTTGAAAGGCGATTTTGTAGAAAAGTGTGTGATAAACCTTACAAAGTGAAATGAGTTATTAATTTTATATAAGCCAATTAAGTAGATCAACCTCTGAATTTAACTCGAATTTTAAATTCTCTTTGGTTGATAGAAACTTAAAAGTTTGTAAATGGTATTCCTAAATCATTCAGAAAATTAATGATTATGTGCTAAAAGTAGCTTCAAATTCAAATTTCTGTAATCCCTTATACATAAGCAGTTCCTCATTTCCATCGCGTGATCGCCTCTGATGCCCGAGGACGCGGGTTCGACCCCGGCCGAGGACGACGAGGATATTTTCAGGGGGGAAAATCCTGAGATCACGCACTTCCTTCGGAAGGGAAGTAAAGCCGTTGGTCCCGTGTAGTCGTTTGCCGGCTGCACGTTAATGAACCCTTGCGAGGCAAAATTTGCGCCTCTAACGCCGTCCTGAAATAACCATAGCAGTTGAAAAGGACGTTAATACCAAACAAACCAAACCAAACCAATCATTTCCTTCGAACTAAGGCAGAATGAGTCTTAAGAAGATTGTGCTGAATCAGTGGAAGTTTATTCTGTTTATATTTAATTGGTTCATTGGTGCATCATGTTTTCAAATTGTTGTGCTTTCATTTATTTCGATTTCTGCGATTCGTAAAATGTAAGCTCTTAAATCTTACTTGTATATAAATAAATGATACATGTTAAAGATCTTATACTATGGTGATAATTTCAAGTTACATTAATAAGTTACATGGTTATAGATAGGCTACTAACTATTCTGCGGTTACTGTCTATGATAATCTTTGTGTGATAAACTTAATTAAAATTAAATTATGAGTTTTAATTTAAAAGATCTGTATAACTGCTTCTTTAAGGAATCGCTTTAAAACAAATTTTGCATGCTGTCTGTTTATTGACAGGATATTTAGAAACAAAACTATCAGATTGGACAGCTCGTTGCTATCTATTGTAAGCGATATAAAGAAATTCCTAATTATAATAAGGTTTCCTTACATTGAACTTGTCAATATATATATAACTTATCACCTGATTTAGGGTAAATATTACATGGAATAGTGATTATTTTCAGTAACACATCAGCAGTCGCCAAGAGAATAAGTAGTAAAAAATAAACAGCTGTGATAATACTATTTAGATATGCAGGATTTAAATTTACAATTGCGTATACACTACCGTTTTATAGGGTCTCTACAATAATGGACCGGACACTTCCTAATTTACATGAAGTCGCGTTAACCCAATGCTCGCACATCAACACCTGATGTGATTTTTTTAGTGTTGGCGTGTAACTTGCTCGTGCAATGTAAGATTGGCTAAACGAAGGGAACTTCGGTGATTTAGAAAGAGGAGTAATAATCAGGTGCCTTATTGCGGGCATGTATTCGTGAAATTTCAGGAAAATTATCACAGCCACGTTCAACTATTGGTGATAACGTAAAGAAATATAACACTACAGGCATCGGAATGAGCCGCCCCAAATTGAACGATCCTCAAAACTCATTCAACGCGACCGACGGATGCTGAAACAGGAGGTTCATAAAAACCGCAGGAAGCCCTACAAAAACGGTACGTTATGGACCACTTTGGTTTTGATATATGAATCAAATACCTTTTGTTTATACAGAATCAGATAGTTTCAACTAAAGAACAGAAAAAAAGTTCAAAGTTGTTGTACAGTGTAATACGAGGATAAATGAATATATGTGTCATAAACGTGCGTGATTTGCCGGTAGATATGCACTTGCGGCTAGATACTAGATGCGCTATCCCTGCAGCCCATGCAAAATGGCAGATGTGTTTTACCGGTTTATGCAAGAAGGACAGCGCGCCGTTTTGCTTTTTCTGTGCCACAGGACTCTCCACGAAAAAAATGGATCGCGAAATGACTTTTACGAACAGCTTGAAACTCAACGAAAGGCTACGAAGCATCATAGATCTGTAGTGTCACCCTCTTAGAATTTGCAACCGAAGCTATATTATATCGCGTAGAACTAGCGTGTGACCATCGTCCCCGTTGTGTACGCTGTTATACGTTTCGAGGATGATATAGCTATAACCCAAAAGATTATTCATTGGCAGCGAGCGTAGTCGCAACTTCTGTTGGCTTTTAAAGACTCATAGTGTGTTGAGATACGTGTCTGAATGTAAAATGCGATTACGTAAATAAACAAAAAATTTCAGACAGTTAGTCTTGAGTACTGTTTCCTTTATCCAGTTTTGCGACTTGTTTATGAATTACCCTTGCATTTTAACTTGCGGTCATAACACTAACTCATAATCCAATTTTTTAATGTCGGATAATTATTGAAAGTTATCCCAACGCTATATGAATAAAAAAAAAACAAAAAAAAAACACATCTCGTAAATTAATGCCGTGCATTTTCTTTTCTTTCTTGTTAAATTGTTATCAATTTATTGTTATCATAATATTATTATCAAGAACTAAATTCACATTGATTGTTTACAATCTCAGCCATTTGATAACATCAACAACAACAAAAAAAAAGCTCTGAGGAATCTCACTACATTTTAAGAGACAGCGCAACTGTAATAATGATCTGTTAAAATGGTATCCGTGATCGACTCGCGTTACAAACAAATGAGTGGTAACTGAATTCTGGTTGCAGTTAAAGAAACTGTTGTGAACATTCGCAAACGTTTGTGTGCTGTCTATGGATAATGTCGCTCAAAAGGATAACAGTTAGTCGTTATACTAAGAGTGGTGAAGAACATACAACTGGACTCTGCTCCACAGAGTCTTTAATGCAATTTACATTTTTGTACAAAGGATATACAATACATATCGTTATTCAATAAAACCACCGCCCGCTGCAATGACAGCCTCCACACTGTCATAACCGATGGCAGGCAGCAATGAGATGGGTCTTCTGGATTTCTGCCATGGCCTCCACAATAGCTGGCCTGAGAGCTTCAACAGTGTTGTGTGGATGCTTGTTGGACTCCGTCTCAACGACGCCCCAGACGTAATAGTCTAAAGGATTGAGATCAGGGGAGCTGGGGGGGGGGGAGGGGGAGAACATGTTGGGAGGGATGTGGTCGTGAAGATTCGTGGTCATCTATGATTGGGTGCTGTGGGCCTTATGACTTGGAGCAGAGTCCAGTTGAAAAATATACGGCCTACCACGTGCTACAGCAGTAATCCAAGGGTTCACAACTCTTGCCAACACTCTTGCGAACTTTGAACACGAACGAATGGGCGACTTTCAGGAATGCACCAATCTCGGAGTCGCAGTGTCCTGCAGCCAAGGAGACGATGACAGCATGTCGCTTCATTTGCTGGGTTATCTTTAGATCCGCCATGTTTATCTACCGCGTTTCGGAATTGTTAAATAGTATGACATATTGACTATTACCTGCCGCAACCTGTAATTAAATACTCGTAAATAGGGCAGAGCTGATACAGGAAGGCATAAAGCGTTTGTATCGTGCTCATAAGATCGCACAAATTGAGAAGATTTCGTTTAAAAAATATAGGTATGTACTCGTATAAAGGAAAATTCGTTTATATTGTGAGTAATTGTAATACATCATGAATAAATGCCATCCGAGAAAAAATATGTGGGGAATTCATTTTTATAAGCACCATTGTACAAGATGATCTGTGTAAAGAGATGGAAGCTTGTGAACTCATCTGTTAAGCCTAAGACAAAAAATATTACACAAAATTTTCAATAATATTTTATATGTACGAGTTCATGCAGTAAGTATTGCAAATCAGAATACCCTTGGCCTCCCTATAAATTGTAACACTTACTGCATTACTTAAGATCATTCATTGTATCGCTATGGAAGCGCTATTAGCCCGATGAAGGCCTTTCCCTTGTACCCCGATGAAGCCCGGATTAAATGTCGAAACTAGTCGGATTTTCGGCCTAAATTGTTGTACTTTAAGGCCTCTCTTCATTTCGTTTATAAAAGACATGCTTAGCATTCCACACATCTGTCATCACAATTTAAATATTTAAATTATAAATTGATTAGAGGAAATGTATTAATAAATACATGAAATAAACCTCAACCCTAAATTTGACTGAATGAGAAAAACGTTTTACACGCGTTAGAATTCACGATTTGAATTTTCTTTTGACGAGATTTGAGTGAATTGGCTTCTGTTAAAGAATGATTAACAAAAGATAATAATACTTTACCTGTAAATTAATAAAGCGATTTTATTTACAGCTCCTTAGATCATTCTGATCAAATTTTGAAGCCCCTGAATCTACAAAATAGGCAATTAAAGTTGATTGTAGTTTCATTAATATTACGCATACTTGTTTATTACAGACACGATAAAATTACGAATGAAATAATGGTGCCAATTGTTTCTTTGCAAATGAATGGCTTTCCGGCAATTCTATCAAACTTAGAGAATTTTTTTTAATTATTTATTCGAGAAACGCTCTTTCAGGAATGCCAATGACGATTTGTCGCGCTCTGTTGACGTATTTGCATTATGGAAAAAATGTTAACAAAACGTAATTTTAAAAAATAATAAAACAGCCCGTTTCTCTTTTAATACATCGCCTTTCAAACCCCACCCTCATTCCCACTTCAAAAATCATTTCAAAAACACATTTACCCTACCCATTCATTGTGTTGCTATTATTATTATTATTATTATTATTATTATTATTATTATTATTAT